>CAJHQP010001920.1:0-98401 GCA_905132765.1 Moricandia arvensis
CAGACATAGGCATCACTTACAGAGACTGTTAAGACTTTCAAATGTTTCAGGAGCTCTAGTTCCTCCACCAGATTGATATCTAAATCAAATGAAGCATACAGTTTCAGAACTTGCAAGTTTGATAGACTTGATATCCCAGCTATTTCTTTGAGGAAGCCTGTAAACTCAAGGTTCAGGTGTTGAAGCCTTTTCAACTCTTTTAAACTTGCCAGAGGCAGTTGCTTTATATCTGTATGTGACAAGTTGAGATACTGCAAAGAGACCAGCCTCGAAATCTCATCAGGTAACTCCCTGAGGCCAATGTTTGACGTTAGATTCAAAACCACAAGATTAGGCATACACATAAAGAACCCACTTGAGATCTTCTCCAGGTTATTAAACTGGAGTAACATGGTTCTAAGCTTAGGACAAACTGGACTGCAGCTTATCTTCTTGATCTTATTTTCAGACAGTGACATCCTACTCACCTGTCCCCAGTCCTTGACATTTGGAACTTCACCAAGTTTTTCTTTGGGTTTTACAATAAAGTTTTCTTTCTCCTCCCCAAGATTTGATGCTACCCACAAGGCCAGTTCACGAACCAGGCTAGGCATGGTCACTGTGTTCCCATATTGATGCTCCACCAGTAGACAAGCATGAGCAAGGTATCTTATTATCCCATAGCACTCCTCCTCTGCTATGTATCTATCTTCTCTCCCATCTATAATTCCTTCATCTACCCAATACTCTACCAACTCATCTTTCCATATGTGATCACCCTTTGGGAATAAAGCACAATATTGGAAACACAGTTTCACTCTCGCATCCTTTATATTATCGTAGCTAAACTTCAGAACCGGAAGAATCTCATCTTCCATACCTGAAAACTTAGCTTCAGATAAAGTCAAAGCGTCCATTACATACCGCCACTCTTGCACCAAGCACTTGCCTGCCATAGTCACGCCAATAACGCTTACTGCCAGTGGTGAGCCTCTGCATCTTTCAACAACGATTCTCGCCAGCTCAGGGATGTCAGGGTGACTTTCTAAGGCCACTTCACCAACTTTCTCGCAGAATAAGTCCCATGCTTCATCTGCTCCCAAACATCTTACTTCCATCTCTCAACAGTAACAAGAAAAAAAAAATAGTATGTAGTAACAAAGAGATCAGTGGTTTATTATAAAGATGAGCAAGAATGAGGGGAAGGAGCTAAAAGAGCTCATCTCTCGGCTCAAAGGGTTTAACTTTGAAGGTTGTTCTTACTTTTAGATCTTGATACTTTCTTCATTGACTTCAAGTCGTCTGGTGCATGTGCTTTGCAATTATAGAATATATATCCTACTAGTCCTTTAACCATTATTTATTATTCTACCCATTAAAACTCTTTTGGTGGGAATCTTTTACACCTTGATATGTTTATTGCAATTCCTCAAGGAAAAATATCCAAACTTTACTTTATTTGGGTCAAGAGCCAAACTTTGTTTTGTTATATATATATATATATTTTAACTTTAACTTTGTTTTGTTATATTTGCTATAGAACAAGTTAATCAATTATTTATTCTAATATCGTAAGAATTAACATATACGCAACACAAAAGAATATAACTAACAAATTCGGTATTGTGGTATATAATCTGTTCCGGTATTTTTACATATTAGATCGAGCTCGAATACTTTTTACTTTGGATTTATTTCAGATTGGATTCAAATATTTAGATTTTGAAAAAAAAGATTCAAATCTTCATTACTCAAGTCTTTTGTACTCAAAAATTTTATTGTATACTTAATTGATTGTCTAATTTTTAATAGGTTGGACGATTGATAGATCTAAAAAATAGAAATACAATAATTTGGTTGTTGTTTTGATATTTTGGATGCAACTTTTGTTAATGCATGAAACAAGAAGCTTTACATACATTTTATGTGAATATCAAATTATTTTGTCCGTAGTTATATGTATATAATCTGATCTTGAGTCATGTGCAACATCAATATAAATATTTTGAATAAAATGAAAGAATTAAACTAGGAATATGAAGTTAAATATACATATGTTCGATTATTTTTTAATATCCATTCAGATTCGGATATTACCCGTTCGGGTTCATATATCTAATCTCTCCTAACACAATACTTGTTCAGGTATTTTACTATTTCAATTCAGATTTCCGTTTGAGTTTTTCTAAGTTGGATTCGGATATTACTCGTTCGGGTTCATATATCTAATCTCTCCTACCACAATACTTGTTCAGGTATTTTACTACTTCAATTCAGATTTCGGTTTGAGTTTTTCTAGGTTGGATTCGGGTATCTTGTAAATTTCTCATACTTAACCCAAAGAAACCACACGATTCTTGATCGACCTTTCGATCTATCGTGCGAGCCACCCCCTCGCCGATTTGTGTTTGAATCGCGAAAGAAGTAAATGCTATGTATAGTTCAAGTGGAGAGAGATAATGGTGGAAGTGGAAGGATCCAACACTTCGATCAATCATGCCCCTCCTCAGTTATCCTTCTTACATTTGAGGTGATCCAAAGGTGATTAAATCCTCTCTTTTTTCTTTTAGGGATTCCGAAGTTTAGATCCTCACGGGTTAGATTAGGCCCCTTTCGATTTGGTGCCGACTCTTGCATTGTTTATATAGATTCAGTTTGGTATCAATCGTTGCATTTTTGAAGATTCATTCCATCAGTTTTCAAAGCTTTTCTCTGTATCAGTTTAAGGAGCAAAAACTCTCAGCTTGTAAGCATGTCTTGACACTAGGGATGTCAACTCTCTATGTTTAAATGGGCTTTTTTAACTGGACAATTTTATTTTTTGGTTATAGATGGTCTAAACCCAAATGGAATAACGTCTAAATAAGACCAATTTCAAATAGTACCATAACTAAATGGATTACCTATGAAGTTCAAAAATGAAAATTTTATACTTTTAGTAAATAATTAGCTTTTTTATTTTATTTTATCAAAAACTGATTGGTAGTTACCTTATTAAAATTGTTTATATATATATATTCAATCAATTAACTAAGAAAAAAGAGATAAATATATGTATATATGTGTCAAAATAATAGGTTTAAAGATAAAATTATTACCTCTTTATATGCTGCGAACAGCATACTGTAACAAATCTGAGTGTCAATTATCTTTCATAGATATAACCATAAAAACTGATTTGAGATTTTGAAAAATACAAAGTGACTCACCAGATAACTAAATACACACCATAGCTATGCAAAACAAATACTTTTATTAAAATCTAACAAAACAGTTTAATAAAAAAATTGTAAAATTATCAAAATATTTTCTATTTTAATAAAAATTAATTCAAATTTATATTGAATAAAATTATTTTTCTGATATTAATTTAAGAGAAACAATCTAGAATAACTATTTTTTAATTTTTGTCATAGTATTTAAAAGAAAAATAATTAAAATAAACTTTATTTAAAAAATAAATATACATTTATACCTCGTGGATTAACTAATCTAAACTTATGATTTAGAGATAAGATGTACTTTTGAAAATGAAATTTAAATTAAAAAAAAATTCAAAATAAAAAGTTTTTGTTAATTTTAAAAAAAACTTATTTTTGTGAAAAAACTTAAAAATAGCTATTCAAGAGATTTTTCTTTAATCTAACCACATGGAATATGATTAAAAAGTATTCATATGTTAGAAATTCAAAGAAATAAATCTACAAAGATATAAAAGCAATGCAATAACTTTGCCAAAGAGAAAATATAATTTTATTTCACAAAATTCAAAAGACGCGAAAGCAAAAAGGTCGAGTGACCAGGTGAATCTAGTACGTGAGAGACCACGCGATTCTCGATCCACCGTGCGAGCCGCCGCCCCTCCCCCGCCGATTTGTATTCGAATCGCGAACGGAGTAATTTGCTATGTATAGTTGAAGTGGAGAGGGAGAGATAATGATGGAAGTGGAAGGATCCAACTCTTCGATGAATCGTGTTTCTCCTCCTCAATCATCCCTCTTACGTTCGACCCGATCCAAAGGTGATTAGGTCCCTTCGTTTTGGTACCAATTAGAAATCTCACTGGTTAAGATTAGGTCCCTTCGATTTGGTGCCGATTGTTTATATAGATTCATATGACCATTTCAAGCTTCATTAGCTGAAAATTGAATCACTGTTAGTGTTTGGCAGCTCTGTATCGGTTTTTTGGCATTGATCGTTGCAGTTTTGTAGATTCATTTCATCAATTTTCAAAGCTTTGTTAACTGAACACTGAATCATTGTGTGTGTGTGTGTGTGTGTGTGGCAGCTCTGTATCAGTTTAAGCAGCAGAAACTCCCAGCTTGTAAGCCAGTCTTAACTCCATCTTCGGTTAGTAATTCATGTACTCTTGTGACCTCTTCTGATTCTTTGATCAAAAAAATCCATTGAAACCTTAATACTCACATGTCTTGCAGGTTATAACAGTGTTTATGTTGATGGGTTTTGTTTTCATTCCCATTGGCTTCGTTACTCTCCGTGCTTCTCGTGATGTAAGTCGAAAATATGATCTCTCTTTTTATTTATTTGAGCTTTTAAGTTGTTGAGAAATCTTTTATATATCCTTCAATGGCAGGCTATTGAAATTGTAGATCGGTATGATGTTGAGTGTATTCCTGAAGAATATAAAACCAACAAACTGTCTTACATTACAGATTCATCGATCTCAAAGAACTGTACTCGTTACTTAAAGGTACTGCCTTTCTACTTCCATTGATTTCCAATCATAGGGTCTCTTCGTTGTTTCCTGTCTTTGATTTTCTATGCTTTATTGTAGGTTCAAAAGTATATGAAAGCTCCCATTTTTATCTACTACCAGCTTGATAACTACTATCAAAACCACCGGCGGTAAATAACATGATCCCTTATGTTACTGCTCTCATTTAACTGATGATGAGAAAGTTCGTCATTTGCAAGGTGATTACTTGTTTTCAGGTATGTAAAGAGTAGAAGTGATCAACAACTGTTACATGGACTAGAGTATAGCCATACAAGTGCTTGTGAACCCGAGGAGTCATCTAATGGTCTCCCCATTGTCCCTTGTGGGTTAATAGCTTGGAGTATGTTCAATGATACATTTACCTTTGCTCGTGAAAGTGTGAAGCTGGAGGTGAGCCGAAGTAACATTGCCTGGAAGAGTGACCGTGAACACAAGTATGGAAAGGATGTCTATCCTTTCAATTTCCAGAACGGAACTTTGATTGGTGGAGCAAAGTTGGATCCCAAAATTCCAGTATGCATTCTTAACCACTACAATTATATTACCATAAGCATCTTAAATCATATTTTTGATGAGATTAAGATATTTTGTTTGCTTTGCAGCTAAGTGACCAGGAGGACTTTATTGTGTGGATGCGAGCAGCTGCTCTACTAAGCTTCAGGAAACTATACGGAAGAATCGAAGAAGATTTGGAACCAGGGAACATTGTTGTGGTGAATTTGATGAACAATTACAACACTTATAGCTTTAGTGGGCAGAAGAAGCTTATTCTCTCCACGTCAAGTTGGTTAGGAGGAAGAAACGATTTTCTCGGCATTACATATATCGTCGTTGGTGCCTCTTCCATTATCATATCCATCATCTTCATGTTGCTCCATTTGAAAAATCCGAGGTAAAATGATACATCTCTATGTAGAGAAATTTGATTTTTAATTTCACTCGCTTACTATGTGCAGTAATTTCAATCTCAGGCCTTATGGAGACAATTCTTGGAACAAGAAAAGCCTTTCGAGTTGAGAAACTGTTACATTCTTTCTCTAACACATTCCGATTCCAGGTTCAAGAGCCTGTATATGTGATCTATATAGATATAGGGAGTATAGAACCATTCTATGAGCCTGTAGTTGTAGAAAACTGATAAGGTTCCTCTGTTTTCTCTATGACCGTTCAGTTTTTGGGTTCTAAGGATAATTGTTTGACCCTTTTTGGAGTCTTGAGCCTTAATGTGATGGGTTTATTTGGGTGTGATCTGTTTTTAGAGTTTCTAAAGTTAGCAAATCTAACAAAAGCTTGTTAGAGAATGCATCAATGGCGATTTGCAAACCGTACATTTTTTGTTATTTGGTATCCCGAAAAACATTCATGTTTTCTTCTCATTTTCCATATTTGTCACCTTTAGTCTCTTTATTTAACCTCGCTCCCTTTGTCTCCACTTCATTGCACCTCTAAGTTCTCCCGTTCAAAGTTCTTTCATTCATCAAGTCAAAATCACCTCTCAAAACTCAAATCTCGTTTATAAGAAGGAACAAAAAAATGGCCAAGGGAATGAGGTTTGTTCAAACATGGGGAGAGGTATCACCAAGGCTTATTGTATCTCACAAGAAACAACAAAAGCAATTCTCAAACTTGCCAAAGCTTGAGACGATTGTTGAAGAAGGTTGCTGCGTTGATAGTTTTGCTGTTAGGGCGCCCAAGCGTATTGTCATCTTGCTTCCTCTTCTACTCTCAATGATTTTGTACATGGTGTTGCACAAGAGTATCAAAGATTCTTGATTTTATCTTTTGGTTAGGTTTTGAGACTTTTTTTAATGTGTGATTGTCAGAAAAAGAGAATGCTCTCAGATGGTTTGTTAATCACAGATAAAATCTGTATATGAATTTTAGGTTGAGAGAGAGAAGTGATTTTAATAAATTAATCGCATATGTAGTTAACAAATCTAAAAATCTTACCATGTATTCCCTCCATTCCAACATAGACGATGAGTAAAGGAATTTTGATGTTTCAATATAGATGATGTTTTCATATTTAATATAATTTTTCACTTTATCAAAAATAGTTTAACCAACGATATTTTATGGTTTATTTTATAATTAATTAAATAATTTTAATTTATATTCTAATGATATATTTAAAATAAAAAAGATTTTTAGTAATTGTGCAATAACTTAAAATTTCATGTATTTTGGAACAGAAAAAGTACATTACAGTACCCAAACAAATATATTTCATTCTGCTGTCTAAGGAAATAAAAACAAATCTCTTTTTTAATATAGTATAATTAAAAGTAAAGTATATTTGCCCTTGAATAAAAAGAGTCCATGAATATTCATAAGACCATCTAGAAAAACTATTCCTACCTTTGTCTGTTTTGACCTTTATTTTATCATATTATTTTCACGTATATATACAACACACGCAAACTCTACAACCATAACCATAATCATGAATGACTTTTTCTAAATTAAAATCAAAATGGAAAAATCTGAAAAAATAGCATACGTTTCTGTTTTGTCTCTTCTCTCGCTCTCCCTTCTCCTCCTCCTCATCTTCCTCTTCTTATTATGCAGAAAGAAACCGATCCGGTCCGACGAACCTCTCCTTCCAGAAACCAAACCGGTTGCTCTATCTTACTCCTTAACCGAAATAGATTCAGCAACCGACGGTTTCAACCCGCGACAAATCATCGGCAGCGGTCGGTTAGGTACGGTTTACGCCGCGGTTATCCCAACGCATAGAAGCCTCGTCGCGGTTAAAAGAATACACCCCGGTTTAGTTTTAAGTAAACCGGGTTCCGGTTTCTCCACGGTTCTCAAAACGCTCTCTTCCTCTCTCCATCCCAACGTCGTCTCGATCATAGGCTTCTCGGAAGCTCCCGGCGAGAGAATCGTCGTCACCGAGTTCATCGGAGAAGCGAGGAGCTTGAGCGATCACTTACACGGAGACTCCGATCTCGAATTCGATTGGCGGAAACGTCTCAGCGTCGCGGCGGGCGCGGCGAGGGGTTTGGAGTATCTCCACGACGTCGTGAACCCTAGAATCGTCCACGGACGATTCACGTCGTCGAACATACTGGTGGATGATAAGTTCACGGCGAAGGTTTCGGATTACGGATTCGCGTTTTTGATTCCGCGCGAGAACGCGGAGATCTCTTGGTGCGTTGAGGAAGGGTACTGTAGAGAGAGCGATGTGTATGGATACGGCGTCGTATTGCTGGAGATTCTGAGTGGGAGGAGAAGTGAGAATGGTTTGATCGTGAAATGGGCGACGCCGTTGATCAAGGAGCAGAGATTCGCTGAGCTTTTGGATCCGAGAGTGGTTGTTCGGAGTGAGGTCAAGTGTTTGGTGATAAGATTAGCGAAGGTTGCTTTGGCTTGCGTCGGGAACTCGCGGAGGAGCCGGCCAACGGTTTCTCAGGTGGCTGCGATTTTGAATAGTTTGGAGAGGGAAGGTGGGGGGTGATTTGAACAATTCGAAAAGTTTTGGGGTTTTTACGGAGAAGATTAAGAATGTTATAGGGGTGAGATAGTTAATTCTGTAAATGATATATTTCAGGTCGTGTATATTAACGTATTATTTGGGTGTTTAATCGGTTTCATGTGATTAAATTCATCTCTATTGATAATTTTTATCCGCATCAATCTATTTGTATTAAAATATTTTGCGTGCTTTGTCCGAAATAATAATAAGATTACGAGGATTTAAAATTAAAATATTGTAGGTGTGTACCAAAATAATATTTAAAGGCATCGGGTCTGATACTTTGACGAGACTTGAAAGCTAGATTTTCGTCAAAACTGGACGGTGGACCTAATCTTACACCTTGTGGAACAAGTCAGGTTTTGTTCTCTTTTTGTGAAAAAAGTTTGGTAGAGATTTTTATGTTGGGTTTAATTCAGTTTTGATTCATGTAAGTTTGCATCCGAGTTAATTCAGGGTTTAACTAATTAGTTCAGAATCATCATTTTGTTTTGTAATTACTGCTGAATTTATATAGAATTTGTAAACTGTAATTTTTGTAAAGCACAACTTGGGAAATTACCAAAAATACTATTTTCTTTGTATCAATTTTCAAAAATATTTTAATCACTTTTATTTTTGTTTTTAAGAGGGAAAAACACACTTATAACCCTTGAGTTAATTAATCTAAGACTTAGAGTTTAGAGTTAAGGGGTGGTATTTTTGAAAATTCCCCAAGCAACTTAGATGAATGAAGTGACTGATGTGATCGGGTTATATATTCTCTATGTGCCTCTGATAATAAATTATGCGATTACATCATTTCATATTAGCTAATGAATTTTCATTCTAAAAAAGGCTGATTATATGCCAAAAAAGTTTAGAAAACGGAAGAAAATAATATATCACCTTTAAGATAATCCTAGAGTAAAACCATTTTCCTTAACTGTGGTTTCTTTTTGTAAGCTGCATAAATGGGTTTCCGCGAACCGTTATCAAATAACAATGTCAACAAATCATTTATTATTAACTACGAAATATCAAAATGAATATCCAAGTACTAAATTTCTTCTCTTGATCACATCAGATTATACAAGTCAAATTATAGAAAAGCTTTTTATCATTAAGCTCAAAATTCAACTCAGTTGTTAATACAGTTGACTGAGAATTGAAGAATTAAATCCAAAGCAAACGGTCGAACTCAAACTTACAAATCAATCACCATAATTCTGAAGAAAAAAATGGATCTATAAATCAAAAGTCCACACTCAAGCCCCACAAAAATTAATAATACCAACACAACAAAGACAAACTCATAAACCCTAAACCTCCAGAATCAAATACACACAACTTGGTCAGTTTTTGTCCTAAGAAGTAGCTTCTCTCTGTCTCTTTCTCTCTTCCTCTTTCTTGGGAAGAACATAAGTTTCATACAAAGCAATAATCTCTTTCTTGTTCTGATGGCCTTTGTTCAATATCAAATGCCCGTAATCATACTTGGTCAGCTCATGCCTAAGATTCTGCACAGTTAGCTTCTTGTAATCTTCTGCTGCTTCCTCCTCGTCCTCATCGCCTCTGGAAACAGAAACACCATCCTCACAAGCACCATTATCATCTCCTCTTGCGCTACTCCGAGACCGTTTATTAGTCCTCATGATTCTATCATTTGTTTCTTCAATGTCCATATCAACATCTTCAACTCTGGTCCGTTTCCCACGTGTAGAACTCCCAGCTCTGATTTTGTTGTCAAGTGCAGTTTCTTTCAACCTAGCTTGTGCTAACTCTTGCTGAAGATTATCAACGGTTGCCTGTGCGGCTTGCAGCTCGAGAGAAAGAGCTTCAGCTCTTCGGTTTGCAGCTATATGAGCTTTACGCTCTTCATCCAACAGCTTCTCCAATGACTTCACGTTATGCGCTCTTTGTTCATTGGTTACCTTTAACAGCGACTCAATCTCTTTCTCTCGTTCTCCTACTCTTGCTTCCAAGACTGTAACCTTGGAGACAGCCTCCATCTCAGACACACGGAGTCTGTGCATTTCATCTTCCAAGTCGTTTTTCTGCCTCTCTAAGTTTTCGGCATGTCTTTCAGCTCGCTCGATCTGAGTAAGTCTTTCCATTGCCAACCTCTGACTCTCACTTTTCTCCTTTTGGGAAGTGACTGCATCAGCTCGAGCTTTGTCAGCCAGTTCAATAGCCCTTTTAGATTCTATCTCAGCTGTTTTGCATCTCTCCTGGACTTCATCGAATCTTTCAAAGTCAGATCGGTACTTTTGCTCCAGACGCATTTTCTCCTGTTCCAACTTGTTCGCCTCCTTTTCATATGCTAGAGCCTTTGTGTTGGCACTGTCTAACCTATCAATCATTTCCCTTAACTCTAGTTTCAGTGATGCTGTTTCCACGTCAAAGCTTTTGATTTTCAACTCTGCCGCCTGCAAAAGAAACGAGCCAAAACTAAGATCCAACACCCAACAAATGTTCAACTGATTCGACAAACTTAACAAGACAAGATTCAAACAGATAACACTATCATTTCGAAAAGCTCACCTTCAACTCTGATCTTAGAACAGTTAGAGACTGCTCCGCCTTCTCAATTTTTGTGGCCTTCTCCTTAATTTCTTCATCCTGAAATTTATCAACACCGCATATTGATGATATACTTATGATTACAAAACTTAACGTAGTCTCCTACGAATGGGACAAAGAAAATACCTTCTCAACTAAAGTTAAAGTAAACTCCTCCCTCAGAAAATCTTCCCTCAATTGTGTTTCCTTGCCTGAACGTTCTTGCACAGAAGCAGCCTTCTGAAGAGCAGATCTTGCCTCTCCCACAGCATAATCATACTTCCTTTTCCAGTCCTCTGTCTCTTCTTGAGCGGATTTGGCTTGTTCTCTAGCTGCAGCAAGCCTAGCTTCAGAAGTAGTACTTCGTGTCCTAAGCACTTCCGTATCAGATTTGAGCTGATCTTCAACAGCTTTCTGCTTCAAAACAAACTGGTCATACTTTCTTTTCCATTCCTTGATTTCATCTTGTTTAGATTCCACGGTTTTAACTAAAGTGGAGCATCGTTCGTTCAGCGACCTGTTCTCCCCCTGTAGTTTAGTTATGCGTTCTCTATACACATCTTCCAGCTTCTTCTTGTCGATGTTGGATTCATCATAACGTTTCTGGTATTCCAACTTGTATTTCTCGCTATCACTCAACTGCTGCTTTAGATGTTTCATCGCCTCTTCCACAGAACGGAATTTCACTGCAAGTGAGTTCTTCTCTGTAGCGATATTATCTATAAGCCTTTTCGTGAGATCATATATCGGTCCTTCCAAGCTGCATTGAAAACATAAACGTAAATGGGCAACATACATGAACAAACCTCTGGCAAACATACACGTAAATCTAAATAGTTGAGGGAATAGAAGTAGTAAGTACCTTTGCTGCAAGAACACAGAAAGTTTCTGCCATTTCCCTGGGCCATGGCATGATGCTTCATAGTCTGACAGACGAGCTTCTAGAACCTGAGACACAAACAATCATTAAATACAAAGGAAAAAACAATCAGTAACCAACTAAACCATGAGAACCTCCATCCATAGTACATCTAATCAAAATATATATCTATAAAGTAACCAACCTTGACAACGTTATCCATATTTGCATTAGAGGCATGACAAGCAGCTCTAAGCTGTTTTTCCATACTTTGGATAGTACTCGTGCATCGCAAATCTGCCTCCATGAATGCATTCTTTTTGTAATCCTAAACAACAAAAGAAGGTGTCTATATCAGCATAACGCAGCGATGAGCATATTGTGTAAAAGTTGAGAAAAGTACTTATGACTGATCAACACTGTCTTAGAGTCTATTACCTCAAATTTTTTCTTCAAGTCTTTACGGAGAAGATCCTCGTACTTTTTTCTTGCTAAACCAGCCCCTACAGCATTAGCGTTAAACACAGCCAAGGCTTTTCGAACTGCTTCTTCATTTTCTTCCCTTAGTGCACCCTATGTAGCAGAATTGGAATGAGTCATAATCATATATTACAAATAACAAGGATAAGGGAAAAGTACTTACTTCTTCAGGAGCTTTTGATTGGTCAAAGGCAGCCAAGTAGGCTTCTATACCAGAATCATATGCCCTTCGACACTCAGTTTCTTCCACACTCTATAAAAACATAATAAAAATCACTCTACGAAGTATCTGAGAGAAAACAGGCTAGAGAATGCATTAGTAAAAACATCCCAACTGATCCCCGTGATGGTACTTAGTATACAAATGTCTGAACGCAATAATCAACCATATGTTTACCCACTAATGAATCATGTATGTTCACATTATGTAAAGTAAACCCAGCCATATCCAATCAGATATTTCATGTCCCAGGTTTTTACAAATTTATGTAAAAGAATGGCTTTTGACTTTAAATATATCGATCATCAACAGAGGTAAGAGATATCAAACCTGCCAAGATGAGGTTATTGTTGGCACGGCACCATTATTCAACGCATCCAGATAAGACTCTGTAATACCAACAAGCATAGGACCGGTCATCACAACACCCCCTAACTGTTTGGGTCTCGTCTTTTCAAAAACAAACTTGGTCAATGCATCCAGGCCAGCAACAAACTCGGCTCTCAAATCTTCCAACTGCATAAACACACATGATATTATGTAACCCAGCACTAAACAAACATCCAAACCTTTAAGCGTAGCATAAAAAGGAGAAGGAGAACGCAAAGAATGATACTAACCGGAATTTGATCAAGTCTCTGGAGGTCCTTCTCATTTGTCAGAGGCCTTACAAGGGGAAAACATTCTCGGTCCGGAAACAGTGCACGGATCGAATCTCGGATCTGCAAAACATTGTTCTCATTAACATTGACTCACAATTGTGCTTTCTCAAGAGTAGATGATTATCTAAATAAACATACCAAAAAATTAAAGCAGATGCAACTATTACCTCATTCTTAGCACCAATATCTCCTCCACTTCCTTGAACCGGCCGTAACGCAATTTCTAAATAGTCACGCGGAGAAATCTTGCGGTTATCTTCTACTAGGTCCAAATAAAAGTCCTGCAAGTAAATATATCAAAGTTAACACATATACATATGTAAGCCATAGCATCATTAACAAACAAAACTTATTCAAAATAGTAAAGGATTACCCTGAGGAGCCAGACAAAGATGGGAGAAAACTGTCCAAGTTCAGAACGTGAACTCGTTCCTCCAGAGGCTTTTACACGGATATGCTTTGTCATTTGAGTAACAAGAGAAAGACGGTCAAGCGAAGCTTCGTCAATACCTCCCATCTGAAACACACAGAAGAGAACAACATCTAAACCAAAAACGACATCCATGGCAGACAAAATGCACAAGTACGAAGTGGAAATACAACAAACCTGATTGTATATGAACATGCTTGACAAAAGAACAGCTAATGAGAATATCTGAGTGCTATAGGTTCCCTGTGGCATTAGAATGAAAGTGAATCAAAACACTTGGAAAGAAATCAACTTTCCGTTAGTAACAACATTGTTTTACTTACGGTTTGGTCGTAAGCATCGATGCCTTCACTATCTAACAACAAAAGATTATACTCAGAACCATCAAGAGCAGTTCGTTTGATTGGAGAACTCCACAACCAAAGCCCCTTGGTACACGGCTTATGTGTCGACGCTACTTGAAACCCATTACTCCGTCCAAGAAGCTAACACAACGCAAACAAAATCAATTCCAAAACACAAAACCCTAATTTAAAAAAAAACCTAAACTTTACCTGATTGAGAATAAAGCTCTTGCCTTGACGAGCTCTACCACAAACAGAGACAACACCGATCGGCTCCTTGACGAGTTTCAGAGTAGCGACTGCTTCTGGGTCCATCCGGAACTTTCCTTTCTCATCGCAATACACTAGGCGAATCGGTCTCGGTGGTCCAGTGGCTGCAGATGACAACGCTATAGAGGTTGTAGAGTGTGATCTCGGTGACGGAGAAGCGGAAGTGGACGGCGAATCTTTGGTTCCTCCTCGACTGAAGAAACCCCTCATCTCCGCGAACTTTGATGGAATTTTCGAAAATCTTAGAATCTGAATTTTAATACGGAAGAGAGGGAGAGAGAGAGAGAGACAGGAGAGCCACGATTAATGAGATTGTATGGGCCCCACTATGTACTTTTTCAAGCCTAGCCCAGTTTCTCTAGTTAAATGCCCACTTATTAGCTCATCTTAAATTTAACTTTGCAGTTTTCACTTTTCACTTTTTTTTAGTGTTCAAATAAAACAAAAACAAAACTATCTTGGACCAAACACAACTTTTTTTTACAGTTTTAGACCGTTGACTTTATGTATACCAGGGGTCAACTATTAATATGTTCAAACCGGATAAACCAGTATAATCTGATCCAATTGAACCAAAATAATCAGCTAGAAAACTGAATTACATTTTGTATGGTTTATTTGTGTATCTAAAAGCGGAAACTAAAATGAAAAGAAATACTTTTTGACAAATTAAAATTATGTTTGATTAAAATTAAAATTATGTATGATGGTAAATCAAATCCGAACCAGAACCAAAATGTATTAAATCGTCCTAATAACTAGGTTTTGTTTAAAATTTTGTCACATTATTTATCAACCAAATAACCAAAATAAATAAATTAAAACTGAACCAAACTATTTGTCTAATATACTTTATAAAATACCATATCAACTTAGGTGAAAATATAAAAGGAATGGTTTTTGTTTTGCTAAAAAAGGAATGGTTTTCTTGTGATTTAGGTTTCTATTTTATTTAAAAACGAAGGAGTCGAAAGTCTAAAACTCTCAAGAGTCAACCCATTTTATGTAAAAATTACGTGAAAATGCATGACAATAGTGGACAACTAAAGTTCAATTAATCATGCGATTGTTAAGAACAAAAACATACGTGACCATGAGTTTTTTTAAGACAAGATGAAAACTAAAGTACATGACTATATTAGAGCATCTCCAAAAATAAACTCTATTTTGAAGTTTCTCAAACTCTATATTTGAAGTTTCAAAGTGTTCTTCTCCAAAAGCAAAATTTCAAAACTAACTTCAAAATTATTTGTATTTTACACTATGGTCCTTATATTTATTTTAGTTAATGAAAATTCATAAAAAGACGTCAAGAACAACAAAAACAACCATCTTCGGTTACAAAAAACTTGTTTGGACAGTATTTCGAAGATTTGGGAGCTTCCGGGGCAAATTTACCAGATTATTAGTATTGTTGTAATATCTAAATTTCTATAATAATTATGTCTTTATGTACCTTTTTTAAAAAGTTTTTAATTCAGTATGTTTTATAATATTCTTGTTGTCTAATTCTACTTTTAAAATAATATAAAACTTATTTTAATTTTTTAAAAAAATTATGGGTAAAGTTTAATTTATAGATTTGAATTTGAATATTTGTGAGATAAATTTTTTAAAGATTAAAATGATAAATAAGGAAATACTTAAGAATAATAAATAAAATATGTAAATGTAAGGACCAAATTGCAAATAAAAAGATGAAACTTCAAATTTGAAGTTTTGGATAGTGAAACTTGAAGAATAAGCTTGGGTAAATTTGAAGAATAATATGAAGTTTCACTACTCAAAATTATCAATTGTAGTAAACATACTACTACTTGATTATATAAATGTTGGATACTCACAAGTTGACAAATTTATCAATATATAATCAAATAAACTATGTTTTTCAATTACATTTATAAGTCAACGGTTCAGCCAAAACTCCTCTCATCCTCTTGACAATTTGCTCCGCCTCGAAAGTCCGGTGGTAAAGAGGCTGAACCACCGAGTTAGTGTCGAGATAATACAAACAAACAACCATAAGAACCGAGTTAACAAACATTGGTATTGGTCCGAAAAGCCACAACAATAGATTAAGAGCCAAGTAAAGAGCCCTAAGACCAATCGACCAAAAGTTACCACCTCTTAAAACTTCTCTCTTCACCATTTCCGGCGGAATATCTTCTCCAGGAGTGGTTATAAGATAGTTTGCATGCAAGAAACATCTCGTGGACTGAACAAAACAACAAAAAGCGACTAGAAAACACACGAGGGGAGAAGTGTATTTGATGACCATTGTGATTGAACTTGTGTCTCCATACACAAAATGTCCTGTGAACACGGTCATATTGACCGGTGAGCTTCCTATCCACGCGCCGATGAGTGAACTCAATGTTAATGCAATGGATGCCATGAATGTTGAAGCTGATATGCTGCTCGAAAGAACAGTCAGAGCACTACCCAAATCGTTTTTTCTTGCCTGTATAATCATTTGAGCGTTACTAACAATTAAAAGATAAATAATAACAATAAATATTCGGAAATAAAGAAAATTTACCATTGCATCGATCTTTAGGTTAACACAACAATTATGTTTTGAAAAGATTTTAGTAAAGGAGGACTTGCCTGCATGATACGTTCGACCCAAATGGATTTATCGATGTTCATGAAACCGATAATGGTGTGGTAAGGAAAATAAAGGATTCTGTAGAGAAGAAATAGATGGTAAGACAAAACTATGATTAACCCAAATGGGACAAGAACCAAATCTAAGTACTCTCTCTTCAAAAATATCTCCATCTTGATCCTTCCTCTACTTATGTAATTCAATGTCTTGTCTTGGTTATTAATATATATATGCAGCTACATAGTTTTTCTTTTGCGTATAAAATAAAGAGTAAGGAACTGAACAAGGAGAAAGTTGAGATTTAGATTGGACGTATGGAATATCCACTTTGCTTCATATATTTCATCTGGATCGGCTGATTATTATAATAACATATCATATTATATAATTTCTGGACCTTGGCAGTTTCTGTAACTTTTTTGTATATAATAAATAGTGGGAGCTACATACACCTACACGGTAATCATGATTAATATCAATTTCATGAACTGTGAGATTGTGGAACATGCAGCTATGGTAGATCTATTTAAACATTTGACGCGGGCTTTCTGTTATTGACCCATTTAAACATTGTAGAACGACCACCTGCCTAAAATCTTTTCACAGTATACTATTGAGTTAATATAGGAACTTTTTGTAGTTATTTGAAAACAGTTTTAAAAAAATATTTTATTTTCCATAAACCCAAATATACATTACTATTCACACTTGTTTCAAAATTTCAGTCTAAGTGGGGGTTATTGGTTCTTACATTTTAATGGATTTAGAAATTTAAACTAAATTAAGTGTTATTGGTTCTATGATTTTAAAATTCATATTGAAATCATGTGTTATTGGTTTCATGATTTATAAATTCTAATTTAAATCAGGTGTTATTCAATCATCTAGATTTACTAATGGATTTGATTTCATAATGGATTTGCATGGATTTCTTTGTTAAAAATACAAAGACTCAAATCCGAAGGAAAACTTCTAGATTTGTAAATACAAATTAAAATTTATATGTTAGATTTAAAAATCAATATATTTTACATTGATTTGTAAATACTATATGGATTTCTAAATACTCTAAAGTACACTAGGCTTATAAAAACTGGTTCAAACATATGATAGGTTAAATCTATAAAGGAGACAACATAAGGTGCATATACTTCTGGGTGATGATAATTACATCAAAGTTTCACTGTACTATCTCGCGTTACTCAGAAGCAAAACATTTACCAAAGCTCCATAAACACATCAAGTTCCACAATATTTCCTTTGTATTAGTAAACCCATCAACCCAAGAACATTCATCTTAAGTAATGTAGTCCAAAATGTTGAAGCCAAGCTGCAGAGTGAAGTAGCTTTGGGTATCCTTCACAATACAATTAAAAAGGTGAAACTTGTTTAAGTTTTGCATATGACATCTTTTTTTTTTTTTTTTTTTTTTGCATATGACATCTTTTTTTTTTTTTTTGCATATGATGTTCACAAGTGGTTAACAAATGTCTTTTCATGGAGTAATGAACGTCTATTAGCGATTTGCTCTCATATCTGGCTTTCATATCAATGAGAGCAAGTCTTCTATTTCTATTGCTGGTGATGATAATCCCATGCTACGAAATACTGTTGTGGAGGCTGGTATGTCAATTTGTCAGCTGTCCATCATATATCTAGGCATGTCATTGTTAACTAAGTCAATGTCAAAAGTGTATTTTGAACCATTAGGTGATAGAACTTGGTAGCGTCTAGCTACTTTCTTGGTCCAATGGGACTCTCTCCTTTGTTTGGTCGGTTCCAATTAAGTCAATTTATGATAGTGAGTATTACTAATCTTTGGAGCTCAAATTTTATCCTACCAAAGAATTGTTAGACATTATTGAAGCTTGTGTACTACTTTCTTGTGGTTTGGTTCTCTAAATAATTACTCATAAAGTGAAAGTTGTCTAGGAAGATCTGTGTTTTCCCAAGTCTTGGTTTGAGAAGGCTTTGTGACTTTCATGTTTTTGCTTTCCCGATGAAACACATTACAAGTTTTTCTTTCTTTGTCCTTTTACACAAGACCAGGCAACTATATCTATGGGAGGCTTTTGGGTTGGTCGATTACTCCAGACTGGTATGATTCAATGTCTCATCTAACTCAGGTACATCTAGACTCATTGGATCATATTCTGATTCAACTAGTCTTTCAGACTACCACGTTGGGAGAAAATGAAACCACCGCATACATCAACGAGTGGTTGAAACACGCATCATAATCTCATACGAATCATTGATAAGGCTCTCAGAAATAAGGTCGAATCACTCAACTATAGAGCCTCCCATCTATTATTTGAAGGTCTCTTTCAACGCTGGTTTAATTCTAGGCAGAAATCTGAGACATATTGGTCTAGTTTGTACTTTTTTGGTCAATAATCCGAAGTATTAATCTCTAAGTATTAAATTAATTAACCCAAGAGTTTTTTTTTGTCAATAATCCGAAGGTTATAAGTGTGTTGTTCTGGCTTAAAGAAATAAAAGTAAAAGTGATTAAGGTAAAAATGAAAAGTGGTAGTAGGAATGTGGTATTTTGACAATTTCTCAAAACATTTATTCTTTTATTAGTAATTAAAATTTGAAATAATTATTTTCTAATTTATATAGAGAAAATTGACCAAGTAGTTGCTTGCAGGAAATAAAATAAACATAATGTTTTTTCGTTAATTTTTTTCATATGAATAATTAAAAGCAGATGTGAAAGCGAAAATATCTCTTTGCCTCGTATATTCAAACATAACAATGACAGAATGTAGTTAAATAAACAAATATAACTTGCAAATTGCAATACATAGATTTTAGAAAGCATGAAATCATCATGATCGGTAATGAGCGTGGAAAATTGTAAGCATATGCAGAAACTTCAAAAAATAACAAACAAACTCATTTGTCATTTATATAGCAAGTTGCTATAAAATAATTAAACTCATAAATCAATACAATAATGTCATTTACACAAGTTACGAACTTACGATGAAACATATTGTATAGAATGTCAGTATGGCCAAGTTTTTTTGGTAAAATCAGTATCACCTAGTGGTAAAGGAGCTGCGGCTGTAACTTCCGCCACTTGGATTCAATTCATGTTAGAATTGACTATTTATATTGCTTAGGTTTCCGACAAAGAACTGAAACCATCGGTATGACTAAATTCCAGATTTATTTAAATGATTATTAAATATGAAAACTACATCTAAATCATGTTTGCAAGTCGAAATTGAAAAAAAATGGGAGTTCAGGGTACGAATTATCCATATATTAAGTTTTAAGTATTAGCGAATGTAGTAATATACCAATGCATTATATAATTTATTACAGAATTCTATTTTAACGAATAAATTAGCATAGTATATCTTTGATAACCAGTTAACACACACCCACACCCACACCCACATATATAATATCATGACCAAGAAAATATAGTACTGATTTGTTTATGGCAATTAAAATTTCATAAAACTAAAATAAGTTAGTAGGTAATTTTCTTATACACTGTGACATTTCGTATATTTAATAGATAGCATCATGCAGATATTTTTAGAATATATTATAAGCTGTGTTTTTGTTTTACCAATTATAGAAAAGGAAACATACTGGATTTGGCAGTACTGTACACAGTCTAATTTTAACGATGATTTTGCACTACCATCCGTTACTAGTATTCTTATCTTTTTATTAAACAAAAACAATGGCACAGAGTAGTTTAACAACAACAAAAATCTTAATTCAGTTACAAAATAAAAATCGTAATACAATAAAAGAAACAAAGTCATGAATTTAATGTAATTCTTAATGACCAGGGAAATTTGTAAGAAAATGCAGAATATTAGGTTAGCAAAAAAAAAATGCAGAATATTAGAAAAAACTCAGCTGTCATGTATGTGTAATAATTGAACCACTGATGACAAAAATAAATAAATAAGAATTGAACCAGTAATTCAATCTATATTGGTTCTTGAACCAATGGTTTAGAAATGAATTACACTACAAGCGTTATACGATGGCGAAAAATAAAGCATAAATATAAAAACTGTACGGAGTAGTATTGCTATTTTATGTTGTATGGTTCATAACAATTATAGGGGAAATTGTCAAAAATACCACTTTATACCATTTTTCAAAAATATTTTAATCATTTTTGTTCTTGTTTTTTAAGAAGAAAAAATACACTTATAATCCTTGGGTTAATTAATCTAACACTTAGGGTTTAGAGTTAAGAGATGGTGTAAGGTGAGGACATGGTTTAAGAATTTAAAATTTAGTATTCTAATTAATTTTTAAAATATTTATCCCTTAAAAAATGGTATTTTTGAAAATGTCTCTTTAATAAAAGTAAAAATAAAAAGTGTTACAAGAAAAGTGATATTTTTAAAAATTCCCCCAATTATAGACTATAATTTGATTTGTCGTATCCACGCAAATATTTCTTTTCAGTTTGTAATTAACACTTTAAACAGTTTTAGAGTTTGATTTATGCATCTGCACAATTGTTTACTTTAACATTTACTTGTATTAAGTAATCGTTTAATTTATATATTTTAAAACCAAACAATTTTATAGTTTCCTTATACAGTAAAAGTTCCATAAAAAAATATGTGATAAATTAAATTTTTTTATCAGTTCCTAGTTGGGACAATACAAAATAAGATACAGATAGATAAAATAATAAAAAGTACCTTTTTGAAATATCTTTCGTACATTTATGGTTTCAATAGCATAAATTAATAATTAATATATAAATTTTATATAAATATAAATAACATATCGTGAAGTTTATTTTTTTATTCACATAGAAGTCCATTTTATTTTTTTAATATATTTCTAAACGTATTAATGATTTTATAAGATTTTAAATGTAAAGGAATTTTCTTGTTCAATAGATGTAAAAGGTTTTGTAACACCCCTTTTTTTTATTACAGTATTGTTTTTTTTTTATTTACCAGGTGTTGAGCTTACGCCCCATCACCTAGATCCGGCGCCAGCTTTTCCCTGTACCGTTTAAGCCATGGGCATGCCTCCCCCTCCCCGCGAGTCGAACAACTGACCTCCCAATTTGAGCCTCCCAACTCGAAACATGTACCACTAGACTACGAGGTCCTGGGTTATTACAGTATTGTTTGTTGACCGCCCTTCAGTCAATAAATATGTTAAATGGAAGACGCAGTACCTCTTCCCCATTGAGAACCATAGTCTATTAATTTTTGTCAACTCTCTCGGCTGATCGTATGTGTTACGTCTGCAGTACGTGACGCATCTTCTTTGTGTATATAAACCATATAGAGAGACAATACACAGAAGCTACGAAACAAAGAAGAGAAGAGAGAGACATGACAGTAGAAGAGGTAGGAGATGATTACACAAAAGATGGAACTGTTGATCTTCGTGGTAATCCTGTTCGAAGATCCATTAGAGGTCGATGGAAAGCTTGTTCCTTCGTTGTCGGTAATTATTTTTATTAATTTTCTCTCCACAGTGTTCACTTAACTTGATTAATCAGAGTGATTATGCATTAACCTTAACAGCTTAGTATATATACAAACTAAGTGTTATGACCACGAATCAAGATATAAACATTTTATAACTAATTATTAATATATGCAATTAAAATATTATATTAATAAATTATTATTTATGTTTTTATTTGAAATTTTTACGTATTACAAAAAAAATTGCAATTTTTTGTATATTATATTCATTAAAACTTAAAAATCACTCAATATTCTATTTTCAATTATATAACATTAAGAATTTTAATTTATTAATATTTAGTTATGTGTTCTTTCTTTTTTTTGAATTATAATGTTTTATTACAGGATATTTAACAAATAAATTATCTTTTAATTTTAAAATCTATTTTTAGATTTTGGATAATTCTTATTAGTATGAATTTTAATCACTAATCTAATAAATAAAATCAAAATTTTATTTTATTTTAAGCTAAATTATGTATGTTATTCATTAAGAATATAAATGATGCGAACTACTCTAATTTTTAACGTGACTTCTTCGTAAATGATAGTATGAAAAATTATATATTTTATTTATTAAGGATATAAACGATATTAATCGTTTTAATTTTTGCAGTTTAGAGACTACAAATCACTTCATAAAAATAGTATATAAATTATATATTTTGTTTATTAAAAATATAAACTATGTTAACCACTCTAATTTTTAATATCAAAATTCAGATTTAAAAGTCACTTTGCAAATAATAGTATAAATAGATAGATAGATTTAGTAAAAAGATTATGTATATATATGTAGATTTATGTAAATTAAATATCTTTAAAAGGAAATCATACTGCCACACGAGTCTGGGAATTTTCAATGGTTACGAGATAACAGAAAAAGTGGTACCGTATCTTATGTTACTTTTTTCTTGAAACATCTTACCTTACCTCATTAGGAAAATATATGGAATAGATTTGAAGTCATCAACATCCTCATTATTTTTTTTCTATTTTTTTTTGTAAGAAAAACACGATATGAAGTAACTTTTAAGTTTGAATTATTTATACTCTATGCCTCTAAATTGTCTTTACCTCTAAAAATCTCAGTTTGTAATATATATACGAGAAAGTTGTTTATTTCTTTTTTTCGAGAAAGAAAGTTGTTTATTTCTTTCGACGTTAAATAATGTAGATGTTAACCATATGAATTACTAAGTGAAAGTGTGAAACAGTCTAATGTTTTTCAATTCAAATTTTCCTACTTTGATGTACAATCTCATGCATTATTCCTTAAGTTATATCACCTTATCTTTTTTGAAAGAGTTTATCACCTTCTCAACGTATTAATTAATGTTATGATGTAAATAACAAAGGGTACGAGGTATTTGAGCGGATGGCATATTACGGAATATCGAGCAACCTAGTGATTTACATGACTACCAAATTGCACCAAGGCACGGTCAAGTCGTCGAATAATGTGACAAACTGGGTCGGAACAGTTTTTCTGACTCCCATCTTGGGTGCTTATGTCGCGGACGCTCATCTTGGTCGCTACCGCACTTTCGTCATCTCGTCTACTATATATTTTTTGGTACGTATATTTTCTTTTCTCTAACCATTAAGAAACAAAGACACTAGCCTAGAAAATACATAAAATATTAAACCATTTGATCTATATTCACATTACCTTAGACCCTCCCAGCCCTGAACTAACCGGTTTAATCATCTCTCAATTACAGGGGATGTTGGTGTTAACGTTATCAGTATCCATACCGGGAATCAAACCACCTGAATGTTCTACAGCTAGTGCTCAAGACTGCGAAAAGACTTCAACCTTACAATTAGCGGTTTTCTTTGGGGCGTTATACACATTAGCCATTGGTACAGGCGGTACAAAAGCGAACATTTCTACCATAGGAGCCGATCAGTTCGATGAGACCGACCCAAAGGAGAAGATTCACAAAATATCATTCTTCAATTGGTGGATGTTTAGTATCTTCTTTGGCACTCTCTTCGCCAATACAGTTCTTGTCTATATTCAAGACAATGTGGGCTGGGGTTGGGGTTATGGGATTCCAACTTTGGGACTTGCTATATCCATCTTTGTTTTTTTGTTCGGCACTCCTTTTTACCGCCATAAACTCCCCACGGGAAACTCTTTCATAAAGATGGCTCGAGTCATTGTGGCTTCATTTCGCAAAGCCAATGCCCCTATGGCACGCGACCTCACACAATTCCACGAGCTGCCTTCAATGGAATATGAGCGGAAAGGCACCTTTCCGATCCAGTCCACTAAGAGTCTAAGGTAATGTGAATATTTATTTAGGTAAGATTCATATTTTTGTTTGTAAAATATCATAAAGTAACAATAAAACACCCTCAGTTCAAGGTTCTAAGAGAATATCAAACTAAATTAAAATAAGGAAAATCTAAAAAGGAAAAATTGAAGCCAAATAGAAAGAGGTATTGTTTGAAATACTCATGTTCTACATGTTATTTTCTAATTGGTTCAATTTATTTTTGTAGTTAAAACTTAACTATTTAATTAAATTATATTGAAAAAATGGTATTATATATTGTGAGGAGTAAGTGGGTGAGTGGTATTACCACCTCTAATTCCATCTCACCAAGTCAGAGTACAAACCCTTCAACTATTTATATTAAGAGGAACTACTCGGCCATTGTGCCACAAAAAATAGTACTATTATATATTCATTAGATACTCATTTTGAGATTCATCAATGAACTGTGTTACAGATTCTTAGACAGAGCTTCACTCAAAACAGGAACAAAAAATCAGTGGAATCTTTGTACAATCACAGAAGTCGAAGAAACAAAACAAATGCTAAATATGTTACCAGTCATGTGTGCAACTTTTGTCCCAAGCGCAATGGTCGCTCAAGTCGGCACTTTGTTTGTTAAACAAGGAACCACTCTAAACGCAAGGATGGTCGGAAACTTCAGCATCCCTCCAGCGAGTCTCACTGCCTTTGTCACAGTCTCAATCCTCGTTTCCATTGTCTTATATGATCGAGTCTTTGTCAAAATAACCCGAAAATTCACCGGGAATCCAAGAGGCATTACATTGCTTCAACGAATGGGAATTGGTATTATCATCCACATCCTCCTCATGACGGTCGCATGTTTCACCGAAAGGTATTGTTAAGCTTTAATTAAGATAAACATGACTGTGCTTTTCATATATATATTTAAACTTGCATTACAAGAGAACAAGCAATTGCTAATCGCAGATATGTTAGAACTCAATTTTACAAAAGATTTCCGACGAATTAAGTATTATCGAAATTTTGTACTTACATCTTCGAATGTATAAATATTAAAAAAAATATGTCATTATATTGTAATTTTAGTAATTTCATATTCTCTTGTATTGCACTAGTGGCCTTACACTTACTTTTTATTTGGCAATTTTGTAACAGGTATAGACTCAAAGTCGCTGCTGATCATGGACTTATCGACCAAAAGGGAGTAAAACTACCATTGACAATCTTCGTTTTGCTTCCTCAATTCGTGCTAATGGGTATGGCTGATGCTTTCTTAGAAGTTGCAAAGCTAGAATTTTTCTACGATCAAGCTCCTGAGAGTATGAAAAGTCTTGGGACATCGTATTCGTTAACGAGTTTAGGGATCGGGAATTTTCTAAGCAGTTTCTTGTTGTCGACGGTGTCCAATATAACGAAGAAACGAGGAAGAGGATGGATCTTGAATAATCTTAATGAGTCTAGGTTGGATTATTATTACTTGTTCTTTGCGCTTCTTAATGTTGTAAACTTCCTCTTCTTCTTGGTTGTGGTTAAGTTTTATGTCTATAAAGCTGAGGTTACTCGTTCAGTGAAAGAAGAGGAAGCGAAGGTGATGGGTGCCGAGGAGAATGAATAACCTAAATATATTGTTTTTCTTAAAGGTATTTTGTTTTGTTTTTAATCTGTGAATTTCTCCATGGACCTTTACTTCAAATGCCTCGTACATTAATCACATGAATATTCCAAATATCGGTTTACCCTTAGTTACATAATCACTGTGATTTATGTACAAAGACATCTAAAAGCATTGGCAAATCCAAAACTATTTTCAACAGGAGGCAGAAATATATTACAGAAACAATTTATATATTCTCAGATATTAATATATATATTATTAGATTGAGATCCGCGTCTTACGCGAAATGTTCCAGATTACATGGAATGTTCGAGAAGATTTTAATAGCGCTGGATCATGTTTCCTTTGCAACATTATGGCCCCTTTTTAAAAAAAATATTAAAATTGGGTTGGATCAGTTACGTAAAACGCGCAAAGTATGTGTACTGACATATTATATATTGTTTGATCTAACTAAAGTTTTAGTAACTGTCGGCAATAAAAAACGTTCCTAATCCAAAATGGATTAAAATGGCAAACTAAATCTTTTTTATGAGCCGCATAAATCTTATCACCATGTAGTACAAATTTGTTGAAATTTAATATTATACGTAAGGCAAATACAAATACAAACAGTATTAAATATAGTATAAGCAACAGTCGAATGAAACTTACATTGTTATCGACTAAGACCATATCAATACTCTTTTCACCAGCTACAGAACATTGTTTGCACTAACGAATACTGTTTTGATATATATATGTGATAATATAGATAAGAGAGGTAGAGCTGATAAAGATAAAAGGTGCACAAATTGTTAATGTTGTATGTGTCCTCTTCATGTGTACATAAAAGCTAAAGCTATGAAACATTTCTAAAAAAATTACCATTTATAAGAAATAGTTTTTCCTTTTTGTTCCTTCTAATTCTTTTTATTACAGAGAATTATAGAACAAAACTGCTCCTCACAAAATATGATAAAAAATAATTATTTTTCATCATTCCTAAAATTTTATTCATATTTATTTACTTTCTATTCGTTCCTAGTGTTCCTATAGTGGTTACCAGTTAAACTCTAAAACTGTCACATTTGTGCGCAATTTATTTCATCCCCCTATAAATCTATATTTTTTTTCTTTTCTTTATAAATATCCAAAAAATTACTCATAATTAAAAACACATGTAAAAGAAATGTTCAAAAAATCATTAAATAGTAGTTAAGAACTTAAGATTATTGATTATGAGGTGCATAGAGCAAATTTTAAAATATCCTTCAAAAATCATTTCATTTAGATATAATTTGTCGTCTAGGGAAATACTATGCCTTTCAAACCAATTTTTAGAACATTGTGTTGAAAGAATAAAAACATCTATTTCCCTTGTTTTGTCAACCATAACAGTGATAACAAGTAGTTAAATAAACGAATATAACTCCCAATATATTTTAAAAATCATGAAATAATCATGATTCGTAATGAGCATTTGAGCAGGGAAAAATCGCAAGAGGATACAGAAACTTAAAAAAAATTCCAAACTCATTTGTAATTTATATACTAGTAAGTTGGTATAAAATAATCGAACTCATAAATCAATACAGTTGCTTCACCGAGCAATGTTTCCGGAACTAATTACACACGTTACTACGTTATATATTGTTTAAAAATGTCAGTATTATCCTAGGTTGCATGGAAACTCTGGTCAAGGTCCGTTTGCTGTTTTGGAAACGTTGAAGAAATAGAAATCTCTTGAAAACTTGAAAAAACTCTTTAGAAACACGTTTTTTAAAAAAATTCATTTTGGAAACACGATGGAAACTTAAATTTCTGATTTAGAAACTCGCGATTCTGATTAGAAACGCGAAATAATAACTATTTGGTATTTGAAATTAGCGATTACATGTTTATTAATTTTTATTTTAATATTATTTTTCGATATTTATAATCATTTTAGTATAATGATTTGATTTCGAATGAAATTGCTCCTTAAATTTATAGAACAATAACATGTGTTAGTTTTCAAATTATTGATTAGAATTTTTATAATGTACCAAGAAAAATAACATTTCTATTACTTGGTTTTTTTCGATAAATCAAATAAAAAATTAAGCTTACATGTAAATTAATCTCTCTCACACACACATACATATATATATATATAATATACACACATTATAGATGTTTTTAAAACGTTTTCATTTCTTATTTTCTTTAAAATCATGTTTCCACGTTTCGAAACGTTTCGTTTCCACGTATCCGTTTCGTTTTCCATGCAACCTAAGTATTATCAACTATCAAGTTTTAGAATTTCTTTTTTTTTGAATGACGTTTCAGTCCCATCTAATTGCTTCCGTTCACAACTTTATTCAATAGCATCGCATAGATATTTTAAATATATATATATATATATATATATATATATATATATATATATATTGCCAGTTGTATTCTTGTTTGACTAATTATAAGAAAAAACGAAAAATAAAGAGAATATTGGAAATGGTTGGTAATTTTAAATTGCATTGTATGTCTGGTTAGAAAATCACACAGCATATTATCATTATGCTTACAACGACTTTATTCTAATTTTTAGATACCTTTATTTACCATTTTCTAGGGAAATTTCTAATTTAAAGCATTACTTATATTATTATTCATGTTTATCTTCATTAAAATCATATTTTCACTAGTACTTTTTCATAAAAGAATTAAAAGATTTTTATTATCTTATTATATATATATAATTATTTAAATAAATAATAAAAATTATTTTTATCACAGTTTTTGAATTTTTAAATTTAAATTTTATATAACTTTTTGATTTTTAGTGATATTTTTAAAATTTTTATTTGATTCATTTTTTTCTTTTTTAAAATTCAATTTTTTGAAACTATTTTTAAAAAGTTATTTCCAATTTTTATTATTTATTTATTTTAAAATCCTAAACTCCACCTTTCAGTTCCCTTAATTTTAAACTTTAAGT
Source organism: Moricandia arvensis (assembly GCA_905132765.1). Lineage (NCBI taxonomy): Eukaryota > Viridiplantae > Streptophyta > Magnoliopsida > Brassicales > Brassicaceae > Moricandia > Moricandia arvensis. Next base: position 28,940 of record CAJHQP010001920.1, read on the forward strand.
TTAGATTAGTTAATTCTAAAACTACAAATGTATATTTATCTTCTTTAAGTTAAAAGTAAATGTAATTAAAATAAATATGAAAAATGATAACAAAATTGGTAGTTTAGGTAATTGTCTATTTTTTTAATTGAATAGCAAGAGTTTGAATTAGATCCTATTTTCCACTTAGCTTAAAAGAATAGATGCTAATATAAAGAAATGGGATAAAGCTTTATTCGAAATTCTGATTAAAAGCACAATGTGACATGACGTAAATCTGGAATTAAACCCATTAGCATGATTAACGGTAGAAACTCTTGGGTTTTCTAAATTTTCTCATGTATATGTAGCAATAATTTGTTATAAAATAATGAGAAATACTCTAAGATAGATCTAAAAAAGTTTTTGTCACAAAAATAACTTTTAAAGAAGAAAATCACAAAAATAATTTTTATTAAAGAGTGTAAATATATATATTTATACCTCTTGGGTTAACTAATCTAAACTTACGATTTAGAGTTACGGGATGAAATTTTGGAGGTGAGGTTTAAAATTGAAAAAAAAATTAATTTTAAAAAAAAATTAATTTGTTATTTTTATTGTTAAGGGTTATTTTTGTGACAAAAACTTAAAAAAATAGTTATTTAAGAGATTTGCCCTAAAATAATTGAACCAATAAATAAATATTCGGACTCTGGAACCAATGGTTCAAAATAGTAATAGACCATGTTTATTACGGAGTTCTTAGGTGGGGTTCTTAACTTTTGATTTTTCATTTTTTCGTTTTTTTTTACTTTACAACTAAGAACTGACTCTTAACTCTTATTGAAGAACCGATTTTTAATTTTTTTTAATTAAAAATTAAGAACTGATTTTAGTTTTTTTTAATTAAAAATTAAGAACCGATTCTTAACAAAAATTAATAACCCCATCTAAGAATCCTCTCAATAACCATGCCCTCATACTTTGTACGGTTAAGTTTCCTCACCTCTTCCCCATTTAAAACCAGAGTCTACTAGTTTTCTAAGGACTCGCACTGCGTGCAAACTGATCTTCTTTGACATAAGAAGCTACGAGAGAGAGAGAAAAAATTTGCAAACTGATCTTCGACAGTGAAAACAACAACACAGAAGCTACGAGAGAGAGAGAGAGAGAGAGAGAGAGAGAGAGAGAGATGATGATGACAGTAGAAGAGGTAGGAGATGATCACACCAAAGATGGAACAGTTGATCTTCAAGGCAATCCTGTTCGAAAATCCATTAGAGGTCGATGGAAAGCTTGTTCCTTCCTCGTCGGTAAATTATACATCCAACTTATTTACACTTTAGTTATTTCCTTTTCTCTCTTTAAAATGTTCGCTTAAATTGATTTTTATACTTGTTCTTAAGGGTTTACTATATGGAGTATATATTTTAAGTTTTTAGATATCTTAAAATGGTAACTTATTACTGTGGCATGAGTTCTCCGTCGGCACGTTCTCAAATGAATTCTCACCATTTAAAAAAAAAAACTGGTGAGAGAATATAAAAAGTTCTCAAGTGTCAGAGTTTTTAAGAATCCACTAAAACGCTTCTTTAAAGGTCGGATATAATTTCGTTTTTATTTTTTTTTGAAAACAATAATTTTTATATTTATGTTTTTTGTTAGCAATAATCCTGCAAAAAAATATTATACATAAACATTTTATTTGTGTTATTTTGTGAATATAAATATATATTGTACATGGTAATTATGTGTGGGTCACATATGAATGTGTTCAAATGCACAACCAATTTCAGGCCATCCATTTTGTCAATTTTTTATGAAGTAATAAAAAGGCATAGCCACACGTCTAAAATTGTCATATACTCCGTATTAAATTAGGTCAGGAAAAATGGGTCCCATGCACTTTTTATTATTCAATTGAAGGGCATTACATTATGTTACTCCTATAATTTAGGTAAATTTATTAACTTAATTACCTTTACACCCAAACATCTGATTAGAGTTTGGATATAACATTTATCGATAGGTTATAATTTTGTTTGAATAGAATAGATTAGGAACTCCAACTGCCAAATGTAACTTCATTAGTGTTTTATTTGGTCTTACAAAATTAATGCATAATTAAATTAATATAATAGTAATATTGTTTTTGTTCTAAAAACCTGTAACTGATTAACCGAAAATGTTGCTCTAAGTAGTGTTATCTTATCCTACATAATTAAGAAAATGTATGGAGAAAATTTGAAGGGGTTGTAGACTATAAGTTTGAACTATATACATATACAAATCATTAGTATCTTTTTTATACATTGATAACAAAAAAAAATCAATGTCGGATTTTTAATAATTTTAAGAGTTTATTATCTAAAATTAAAATATTATGTTTATTATATAGTTTAATTTAAAATATATTAAAAAAAATTATCTAAATGTAAAAATCTATTAAATGATACTTTCTATTCATATGATTTGATAGTCACTATATCTAATTCAAAATTTTATTTAATTCATAATATATTCCACAGTTTGATTTCCTTATGAATATACTTTCTTTTTATTATAAAAAACTTTATAAATTTATTTTATTTAATAACTAAATAAATTTGTAAACGAAAACTATAGGCTATATTAGTATTATATTACACTTTATTTTTTTAATATTAGAATTTATACTAATATCTTTATATAATCCATAATTATATACGCAAATAGAAACATAAACTAAAAAAAAGTTATAAAATAATTAATATATACACTGATTAAAGTTTCACTAATTTTTTTTCTCAACCAAAAACTAGTCCGCGTTACAAAAATGTGAATTAAAATCTAGTTATATACTCAAATATGAACATGTGTGTGGAAAAAAATATCTTTTCACGACACTAGTAACTATATATATATATATATATATATAGTTACTACTCATATAATTTATCTATATATATAGTTACTACTCATATAATTTATCTATATATTACTTTTTCAGTTAAGATTTTTTCCTACTTTGATGTATAATCTTCTTTTTTTATGTATAACTCATTAACTATTCGTTAAGCTTTTAAGCTTCTCCTCGTATTAATTAATGTTATGTTATAAAAAAAAAAAGTGTACGAGGCATTTGAGCGGATGGCATTTTACGGGATAGCGAGCAACCTAGTGGTTTACATGACAACCAAATTGCACCAAGGCACGGTCAAGTCGTCGAATAATGTTACCAACTGGGTCGGGACTATTTTTCTCACTCCCATCTTGGGAGCTTATGTCGCGGACGCTCATCTTGGTCGCTACCGCACTTTCGTCATCTCTTCTACTATATATTTTTTGGTACGTATATTTTCTTTTCTCTAACCATTAAGAAACAAAGACACTAGCCTAGAAAATACATAAAATATTAAACCATTTGATCTATATACACATTACCGTAGACTCTCCCAGCCCTGAACTAACCGGTTTAATCATCTCTCAATTACAGGGGATGTTGGTGTTAACGTTATCAGTATCCATACCGGGAATCAAACCACCTGAATGTTCTACAGCTAGTGCTCAAGACTGCGAAAAGACTTCAACCTTACAATTAGCGGTTTTCTTTGGGGCGTTATACACATTAGCCATTGGTACAGGCGGTACAAAAGCGAACATTTCTACCATAGGAGCCGATCAGTTCGACGAGACAGACCCAAAGGAGAAGATTCACAAAATGTCATTCTTCAATTGGTGGATGTTTAGTATCTTCTTTGGCACTCTCTTCGCCAATACAGTTCTTGTCTATGTTCAAGATAATGTGGGCTGGGGCTGGGGTTATGGGATTCCAACTTTGGGACTTGCTATATCCATCTTTATTTTTTTGTTGGGCACTCCTTTTTACCGCCATAAACCTCCCACGGGAAGCCCTTTCATGAAGATGGCTCGAGTCATTGTGGCTTCATTTCGCAAAACCAATGCGCCGATGGTACGCAGCCTCACACAATTCCACGAGCTGCCCTCAATGGAATATGAGCGGAAAGGCACCTTTCCAATCCAGCCCACTAAGAGTCTAAGGTAATGTAATTATTTATTTAGGTATTACCCATAGTTTTTGTTTGTAAACATCATAAAGTACAATAAGAGAACCCTTATTATAATGTTTTAATATAAAAAGTAGCTAATTAAAAATAAGGAAAATTTAAAAGGAAAAATTGAAGAGAAATAAAAAGAGTTCTTGTTTGAATACTCAAGAAAAAAAAGTTGAGATAGTCATATTCTACTTGTTATTTTCTAATTTGTTCAATTTATTTCTGTAGTTAAAAAATAACTATACAATTAAATTATGTTGAAACAATTAGGTATTATATATATATATATATATATATATTAATTTGACACTCATTTTGAGATTCAACAATGAACTGTGTTGCAGGTTCTTAGACAGAGCTTCACTCAAAACAGGAACATCTAATCAATGGAATCTTTGTACTATCACAGAAGTTGAAGAAACAAAACAAATGCTAAATATGTTGCCTGCCATGTGTGCAACTTTTGTCCCAAGCGCAATGGTCGCTCAAGTCAACACTTTGTTTGTCAAACAAGGAACCACTCTAAACACAAGGATCGCCAAAAACTTCAGCATCCCTCCAGCGAGTCTCACTGCCTTTGTCACAGTCTCAATTCTCGTCTCCATTGTCTTATATGATCGAGTCTTTGTCAAAATAACCCGAAAATTCACCGGGAATCCAAGAGGCATTACTTTGCTTCAACGAATGGGAATTGGTCTTGTCTTCCACATCCTCCTCATGATGGTTGCATGTTTTACCGAAAGGTATTATTAAGTTTTAAGATAAACATGAAAACTTTTCATATATATTTAAAACTTACACTACAAGAAAACAAGCGATTCCCGACCACGGAACCGTTGGAAATCAATCTTCACGAAAGATGTCCAACGAATTATGGGAACTTTACTAACATACTTGGATATTCAGTCTGGAATCTAAAATAGGGCATATATTAATTGATTAATTGCACTATAGATATTAAAAAAATCATGTCATTATATAGTATTTTTTTTAGTAATTCCATTTTCTCTTGTATTGCATTAGTAGCCTTGCACTTACTTTTTTATTTGGCAATTTTGTAACAGGTATAGACTCAAAGTCGCTGCTGATCATGGACTTATCGACCAAAAGGGAGTAAAACTACCATTGACAATCTTCGTTTTGCTTCCTCAATTCGTGCTAATGGGTATTGCGGAGGCTTTCTTAGAAGTTGCAAAGATTGAATTTTTCTACGATCAAGCTCCTGAAAGTATGAAAAGTCTCGGGACATCGTATACGTTAACGAGTTTAGGGATTGGGAATTTCCTAAGCAGTTTCTTGTTGTCGACGGTATCCAAGATAACGAAGAAACGAGGAAGAGGATGGATCTTGAATAATCTTAATGAGTCTAGGTTGGATTATTATTACTTGTTCTTCGCGCTTCTTAATTTTGTTAACTTCCTCTTCTTCTTGGTCGTGGTTAAGTTTTATGTTTATAGAGCCGAGGTTACTCGTTCAGTGGATGTGAAAGAAGAGGAAGCTAATGTGTTGTCTGTTGAGGAGAATGAATAACCTAAAACTGTTTTCTTTTAATTTTAGTGAACTTCTCCGTGGACTCCTAATTCAGATTTTTCAGTATATATATATTCAAGAAGATACATATCCAAGAAGTAATAACTATGGTAAACAAGACTTTTTGGACTAATGAAATTTATTTATCAACGAAAGAATAAGTTTGCAAACTTTTGGTTATAAAGTTATAAACCAAAAGAGTTTGAAAAAAAAACTATAGAGGAAGTTCTATAGAAATGAGTAGGAAAGAATAAAAACAGAGCATAAGCTAAATAAGTTAGAGCTTTCTATCTTTTGAATCAGGAGACTTCCACCCACCTGCGAGTATCTTCCTCTAGTAGAAAACTGAATATATTAAAAAAACAAACTGAATTAGTTAGCAAAGAAAAATTGAATATTAAAAAGTCATTTGAACTTTTAACGTTTCCATTAGGGACTAAGGAAAAATGAACAAAATAATTCAATTTTTATTTTAAAAAAATGAATACATAAAAGTATAGGAATTTGTTTTTAAAATGTTGTCAAAACCTAAGTTTTTATGAGTTTTATTGAAACTAATGTCCGAATATCCCTAAGAGATGTTTACCTTGACAATTGTTTTCCCTTACTTTTAGATGTATTCATATAAATCACAATGATTATGTAAATAAGTGTTGACCAATATTTGAATGTTCATGTGATCAGTATACGTCGCATTTGAAATAGTGGCTTGTTATGGATTGCCAAACACCCTAGTGGTTGGTCCCAACACAAATCATTAACATTATTACTACCAAATTGCACCACAGGAAAGGTCAAACAATTAGATAGGGTGACTAATTGGGTTGGGACCAATTGGCTCACTCCAAATCTTGGGTGCTTATGTTACCCACGCCCATGTTGGTCGGCACATTACTTTTGTTATCTTCTCAGCTATTTATTTGTTGGTAGGTCTATTTTTATTTTATATATAATATCGAATAGTATAAACTATACAACTATATAAAAACAGTTTTTTTGTTGATTATCACTTGGAAAAAAACAATTCAAATCTGAATATATTACCAAAAGAGAAAGAGTTTATTGTGATCAGTCTTTTGGGGGAAATAATCTTTTTTTTTTGGACAATTGGGGGAGATAATGTCTGCCTAAAAGAATAATCGTAATAATTCGGGGCTCATTAAAAATGAAAAAGAAGAAAAAGCGAGAGAGATGAAAGTTATAGACCAATTCTGTGATGCAATGTGACGTACAATATCATTTCAGAGATAGTTGGAAACATGCTAAAGGAACTATATCGAAATTCATTAACTTGAATCAACTGGTCTTGTCAAAGATAGACTGCTCAGAATCGAATTTGTCAAAGGCTATTATAAAAATTCAATTGCAACAAGATGTGCCATCAAAACCGACATCTTTAAGGATTTCAATTTAGTTCAATGGATCTTCTTGAAAAACAACACAATATCCACAGATAAATTCACACCGAAACCAACATCTTTAAGGCTTTCGATCTTGTTCAATAAATCTTCTTGAAAAATACACTATCCACATATAAAATCATACCGAAATTAGGATTGAAATTTCAGATATTTGGATCAATTTTGGGTAGGATCCCTTTGGTTCTGAGTAAATCGCGTATAGAGAAAAAACCTATATAATACCTGGTACTATTTCCGTCCGGATACTGATTGGTTTCAACCGGTTCATGTCGGTTTGTGTATGTAACTTTAAAACCAAAATATTATATTTTTATTTAATTTTCTATTTTAAAAGAATTGAACTGAAATTGTATATATATTATAATAAGAAAGCAAATACAACAGGTTGAAGTAGTCCAGTAATAATGCATCTGTTATTTGCCTTCTCAAACTGGGTTTAACTCCAGTTATGTGTGTGTTTTAAACATTAATTTCGGTTTTGGAACCGAAGAAATATCTACAAATATTCATTACAATACACGTCCGATAAATATGCTATATAAAACTGACCTAACGAACTGAACCAATCCATTTCAGGTTGGATCCAATTCGGTATTCATTTCTAGGTTAAAAAAATATCAGGCCTATACCGAAACTATGAAGAAGGATTTAATTTTTTGTTTAAGAGATTTTTCAAAATGATCTTTGCTATAATACCATGTAAAATAAAATATCAAATTGGCTTGATATTTTTACAAATACCAGGTATGTTTCTGCAATATGTCCAGAAAAGAAAATTTCTATTTAAATATTTTTTTATTTTTATTAGCAATATTTTTATTTAATTAACATAAAAATTAATATAAAATGTATTTATTTAAGATGGATATGTATATATTTAAAATTATAATCATGGATATTTTTTTACCTTTTTGGTTAAAATATATTAAATTAAATTGCATAAAAATAAGAAGATATTTGTTAGGAATAAATTATATAATTATCAAAATGTAAAAAAAAATATTGTTCTAAGAATTTGTAGATATTAAAAGTAAACTAATGATATTAAGATTAGTAATTTATTTTTAAAAACTGCATAAAATTTTGAAAACCTTTAGTAAGAAAAACTGTATAATTATCAAAATAACATTTTCTCTTTCCTAAAAATATTTTTTATATTTATTTTTATTATATTATTATTTTAATATTATATTTGAATATATTTAATTAGTTGGTAATGCATAAGTTACTATATTTTAAAAAGCTTACCACAAATATAAATAAATATCAAATATAAATGTGTATGTCACAATTATCATCATGTCATCATTTTTAATAAGTAATGTCATATGTTTCTAATAAAAATGAATGTGGTGATACATAAACAAATTTGAAAATACCAATTCTCAAATAATATCTAGTAAACTTAAATAGGTTTAATTTGATGGTGATGCATAAATTATTACCATATTTTTAAAAGCTTACACAAATATAAATAAACATTAAATGTATAATCAAAAATGTAAACATTTCCTTATCATGAAAAGGAAACTAAATTAACCTCTCACACAAAAATAGGAAACTATGTTAAAAAAGAAGAAGAAAGAATAAGAAATTACACATTATCACATAATAGAATATGCGATATATCGTATATCTCTATAATATTATTTGAGAAGTCAATTTCCTATGTGTCATTCTTACGTTAATTTTCACGATAATTGATTACATTGATACTCTTAAATATCTTAAAAACCATTTCAATTAAGATGGTTTTGATTGATGATGAGATCTAAAAATTCATATTTAAAACTTCTGCTAACCGTATAATGTTAGAAAACAAAATTTTATTCTTCAATTCTATAGAACCTTTAACTTATATTTTCATTATTTTATAGGAAAATCGTATTCATGCGAGAAGATCTAAAATCTTATAACCTAATCAAAAATCTGAATATAAAACCCCAAATTAATCAAAATTCTAATCTATTTTAACAAAAAATACTATAGCTAAATATGGAGAAGTAAATGCAATTAAATATATCCAAGTAATAACCAAACCGACTGGATATTATATATATATATATATTACATATCCAAATAAAATAAAATATTATTATTTAAATGAAACATACATGTAAATTATAAATAAATAAAATTAAAATATTAATAATTATCATATATTTAGTTTTTAAATGTTTATACTCATAAATGATTACGAGAAAATCTTTGTATAGTAATAGACATCAATCTTTGGAGTATTTTGCTGGAGCAAGAAGGGTGACACAAATGATGCGATTGAACCTATCTAAAGACTGTTGAGGCAGCTAACGAGTTATTATGGTGTTTTCTCTTTTTCTATATAAGGATTATTAAAAATTACTTACTGGGTGACTAATCACTTCAACATTTCATTTTGTGAAAGAGAATCAACCAGTGTATGATAGACATTCTCAATTGCAAATTCTGCGAACACGGATCTGGCGTGAGGTCTTTCAGTGATTGGACAAATATTTTAAAAGGAAAGTTTTCAAAAAAACCTTTTTATTCAGAAAAAAATACTAAAAGCTTCATCTAACTTAAAAGTTACCACCATCATATAATAGTGATAATATGTAACTAGATGAAATATCATTTTACAATTTTCATAAATAGATTTTGATTCTGTAAAGAAGCGATATAGAGTTTCAAAGATTTTTCGATTAACAAGGTCAACAAACCTGCCAAACAATTAAGCAATAGATATTAGGCTCATCGGAACTTTGTTTGGTTTGGAGTATATATTTCTTTTAGACATAGAAAATACAATATACAGAACAGGGTGAGCCAGAGAGATGAGCTGCAAGAAATCTTATAAGAAACAAAAAAATAGCATAAAGATCTTAATCAGGAGCATCAACACATGATTTTCTTCGTCATTGTTGACAAAGATTTTTGGACATGTTATCCAGGTTTCATAGAGGAACTAATCGTAACGAAATTAAACGTTATAAACTTATCATATATTTCAGTGAAGTCAAAGATTCTACGAAAACGCAGCTGGTGTGAAAGCGAGAAAATACTAGAAAATATATCTTTGCCTCATATATTCAACAATAACAATGACAGATAGTAGCTCAATAACCAAATATAACTCTCAATACATTTTAAATGAAATAATCACGATGAGGGAAAATTGCAAGAAGATGCAGAAACTTAAAGAAAAACCCAAACTCATTTGTCATTTGTATAGTAAGTTGGTATAAAATAATTGAACTCACAAATCAAAATTGCAAGAAGATGCAGAAACTTAAAGAGAAACCCAAACTCATTTGTCATTTGTATAGTAAGTTGGTATAAAATAATTTAACTCACAAATCAACACAATTAATTGCTTCCTCAAGCAATGTTCTTTGGAATCATTTACACACGTTACGACGAAACATATTGTATAAAAATGTCAGTATGACCAAGTTTCAGAATTATATTAATGACGTTACAATTAAATTGGTATTAAACTAAATCCAAATCAGTGCTACTGGAAATTAAAAAAAATGGGAGTTCAGCGTATCACTCTAGAGATCTTTACCAACCAGCTAAACCTAAAAGTTTCATGAGTTGTTCATCTTCATAAGAAAGAATAAACCGTACTTACTCTTATTTTCGTTTCATTATTACTTAAAACTCTTTTCTTATTATTTATTTTTAATTATAGGAGATTACACGCGATAAGCCCAAACTAATCTCCATGAGCTTTCCATCCCGGCACGCACAGTTATAGACGAGAAGGTGGCCAAGGCGACTCGAATCGAAAGCGTACACTCTAGCTGGAGTTCCATTGCCACTAGACCAAAAGTTCTTGGTTAAAAACTCTTGTATAGCTTGGTAACTTTCACGCCCCAATACTACATCTTCATTTATTTTCTTGTTTTATTAGTAAAATTTTGTATTTTTTCTGTTCCAAAAGATGTAATGTTTTAGAGTTTTCACTTTATTAAAAATTATATAAAATTTTAGTTATGAGTAACTTATTTTTTTAGTTAATTATTTTGTAAATTTCAACCAATAAGATTTTAAAAACACTTTAAAATTATAGATATGTTCGGAACATAAGGAATATATTTAATCTACAGTTTACTTTTTCTTTTATGTGACAAACTCCGTAAGACGTGTTTTTAATTTACTAGAAATATAGCCCCCGCGCAAGCGCGGGGCCGAATTCGTTTTTTTAAGCTTTACGTGTGTATAAGATTTTGTTGTTCGTATCTTGTCTAAATCTTTGTTTTTTTCGTATTGCAATATTGGAGTCATCACTTCCATTGAGTTCACTTCCATTGAGTTCACTTCCGTTTTGTTATGTCTTCAAGTGAAGTGTAATTTTCATTAGAAAGCCAAATAAAAATCAGGAAGATTACGACATTAAGTTATGTACATAAGATAGTTTGAAAATCAGGAAATTTAATCCCTAAAACTTTCCGTACTACTTTATGAAAATTTCTAATTTATATGTAGAGATGAAATCTTTAATTTGCTTGTTGACATGGAATAATAATATAACGTCCCGACCGCCCACGGTTAATGGGCTGCTCATATTCGCACTCTCGACCTGTAGATCCCATTCCATCTAACGATCGGTTCGTTAATTTTTCTAAAGTCTCTAAATCATTGTTTACTGACCCTATAATCACCACCCGACCTTCCTCGTGTTTTGGATTCATTCGCATGGTATCATGAATCACTTCCTGATAGCTCATTCATCATTTCACTATACCAACCTAAGCACGCTTAACTTTGGAGTTCTAAATGGATGTGTGACGGAAAAGGTAAGTCAACTTTGGTGACATAGGTAACTAAATCAATTCTCTTAAGCCTTTTTATATATCTCACAGCTCGGGATGTTTCCATTCACCTCCCCTCAAAGAATAAAACGTCTTTGTTGTGTCCCACGACAGGTCTCAAGTTGCCTCTCGGGTTAAAATCGAGATGGCTAACCAGCTGTAATACCACTTGTAATGCCTCGACCGCCACGCCTCATTCAAAATAAGTAAAAAAATCCGCCATCAATTTTAAGAAAATCTCTTGTACCTCAGTTAGTTATGTCAATCAAATAAACACCGAAGTGAAAGGTTCGACTATTTTAGTATGTCAACATACGATTTAAAAAAAATATGTGGGACCAACTTAATATTGACATAGACACCCTTAGAAAAGACCAAACTGTAATATTATTATATAAAATTTAGTTTCTAGTTTACAAAATCTCATTTAGCTCAGTTGGTTATGTCAATCAAATAAACATTGAGGTGGAGGGTTCGAATCTCATAGTCAACATCCAATTTTTTTTTAAAAAAAGCCCATTACGAAATGGACACGTGGCAGAAGGGGAGAGAGTAAACTCTCCCATTATAATATAGATTTCTAGATCAGAATTACATGTCGAGCATTCAGTCTCCGGATCTTTTAAATTGTATCTAATCAAAACACACTATCGTTGCATATTTTTAAACTGTATATAGATCTTTTCATATGATCAAGAGAGGTGCACGATGAGAAAACAAGTTAGCAGATAATAGTTTTTTGCTAATCAAGGCAGTTAGATATACGAATTTTCTAAAACACCGCCTAATTGGATTTTTTATATAAATTGCGAATAGTTTAATTAGTTTTGAGTCAGTAATTATTTTATGTACTATGTCAAAAGATTCTCTTTATCTATATGACTGAGCCAGCATCTCTTTTGTATATATATATATGAGACAAAAGCTCCCACTCTCTTCACACAAATATCCACATTTATAGAATACACAGAAGCTGCCAAAAAAAAAAAAGAGAAAGAAACATAGAGAGAGAGAGAGAGAGAGAGAAAAACATAAAAGAGAAGAGAGAGACATGACAGTAGAAGAGGTAGGAGATGATTACACAAAAGATGGAACTGTTGATCTTCGTGGTAATCCTGTTCGAAGATCCATTAGAGGTCGATGGAAAGCTTGTTCCTTCGTCGTTGGTATTTATTTTTTCATTTCTATTAATTATCTTCATTTCCATCGTTTATATATACACAATTAAATAGACTAAACATATGATTATGCGTTTATTTTTACAGTAATTCCATTTTTTTCAATGTTTTAGAGATGTAGTATAAGTATTATCTTTAAATCTGCCATGAGTCTCGGAAACTTTTCAATTGGTGACGAGAGAAAGTAAAGATATGTGACGTATCTTATCCGATTTAGGAAGCACATGTGATAAATTTGAGGTCATAAAATATCATCAGCTTGTTTCTTTTCCATATGAATATGGTCTGCAACACTAAAAACTCACTAGCAGTATTAAGAATTAAAAAGGAGATTAACTCAAAATAAACGAGATAAACTTAAAATTAATGGTCAACGTAAATTCACACACACACACATATATATATATATATACAGCCTGTATATATATATATATATATATATATTCTTTCATGTTTCCTTAGTTTTAAAATTTCCTTTTGACATTAAATAATAACATATAGATCCATTCTTTCATGTTTCACCACATTTATCAAAAAAAAAAGTAAAAAAAAAAATAATAACATATAGGTTATTAGGAGAAATATTTTACAGAATAAATAAGAGAAATATCCTAAGATAAACCTAAAAAAGTTTTTGTCACAAAAATAAACTTTAAGGGAAAAAATGACAAAAATAACCTTTTGGGGTGGGATTTTGGAGGTAAATATACGTTTATACCCCTTGGGTTAACTAATCTAGAGTTAGGGTTTAGAGTTATGGGGTGAGATTTTGGGGGTGAGGTTTAAAATTGAAAAATTAAATAAAAAATATTAATTTTTAAAAAATAAAAAGGTCTAGTTTGGTCATTTTTGTTTTTGAAGTTTATTTTGTGACAAAAACTTCAAAAGGTGTTATTTGAGAGATTTGCCCAATAAATAATCTCTCACTCTTGTTTCATCATAAAAGTTTCTCTGATACAATCTAACTATTTGTTACTTTTTTTAGTTGATGTTTTTTCAATATTAGCTAGCTAATGAAACGTTGTAATATGCTAGTGTACGAGGTATTTGAAAGGATGGCTTATTACGGGATATCAAGCAACCTAGTGATCTACATGACTACTAAACTGCACCAAGGAACAGTCAAGTCGTCGAACAATGTGACCAACTGGGTTGGAACTAGTTGGCTCACTCCCATCTTAGGTGCTTATGTCGCAGACGCTCATCTCGGTCGCTATATCACTTTCGTCATTTCCAGTGCTATCTATTTTTCGGTATGTGTATCTTAGCTTTAATCAAACACACACACACAAAACGCTATTTACTTGATGCTAAAAACATATTAACTATTTTTAACACATTGAAGTCGTGACCACATAGAGAACAAAATTAGGTAAGTATGCTAAAAAAACGTGAGTGTAGGCGTAAGAACCTAAAAACGTGACGACTCATGATTATTTTCTTGCCAACAGTTCGATTTGTGGACAATTTTCACGGATCATTCTCTTTCTCATCATGTTTGTCATACTTTTTGAAAATTATTTTACATATTATTCAAAAAAAAAAATCAACGGCTTGCCAGCTCACATATAATATATATTCATTAATAAGTTATGCAGCAGCAAAAAAAAAATTATGCAGCAGCAGCAAAAAAAAATTATGCAGCAGCAACTTGATTTTCGTTTTTTTTTGTGTGACGGAGGCAGCAAAATAATTAAAATGTTGGTTGTCAAATTAAAATTAGTAAGAGTTGTGATTGGCCTCATGGCAGAGTGGTTACTGGTTAGAGTGTCAAACATAAAGTATTAACTTCGAGTGAAAAAAAATTACACTGCTTAAAAATAAATAACTATTTACAATTTTATTTTATGCTCATTTTGGTACGTTTTAGCCAGAGCTCCAGGTCTTTGTAGACACAATTAACAAAATTTAGAATATTACTAAAAATCTGATCATTTTAGAAAATAGTAGCTAACATTTCATCTAATAACTTAAATACTATACCATTTATCATTTATGCAAATCTGAATATATTAATAGAAAAAATTAGAACCTTAAAATTATTGGATTCAAAGATGCACCTAAAGTCGTCGCACCGCTTGCCTGCTATATAGTAAGCGGCGTTGCTTAGCCAGAAGCCATTTATTTTTTTATTTTACTGTTGTGGGTTTCGATAGAATATTAATTTCAGATAATAAACTTTGAAAACGAGTCGACTAGACAGAAAAATATACAGTATAAGACAAGATACACTTTAGACTTTTTGTTCGTATACACTAGAGAGTATGCATCCGTCTTGGTATCTTCTGATTGAAGCGGGCAATACTTTTCTACGATATGAGAAACGTTTGACTTTGAAAAAATCATTAGTACTCTTTATTTTTTTTGTCCTGAACCACATTTTTGAGAAACGTTTGACTTTGAAAAAATCATTAGTACTCTTTATTTTTTTTTTGTCCTGAACCAAATTTTAGGAAGTGTTTCTACTTTCTACACACGAGAAAAGTTGCGGATCAAAACAAGAAACTATCTATAAATGGAATTAAATATTCGAAAGACTTATCTATTACTCCTACATAATATCCTAAAGACCTTTTTTTGCAGATACACAGAACTATGATAATAAATATCTTACTTTAGGTTTGCCCCCCCAAAAAAAAATATATATCTTACTTTAGGATTGGGTTGTTTTCTTTTACTTTATTTTACAGGTTGTGTGGATAAATTTGATACACAAACCAAACAAATATCTTGGTTGCTATTTGCACTCATGTATACATACTATTTTTTTTTTGTCGATGTATACATACTATTAATAGACGCAGTTATGTAACAATAATAAAAATGTCATAATAACAACACATATAGAAGGTGTAACTTAGAGTTTTAGGTGACTTCTATCAAATGATAAATTTACTGTTATTCAGAACTTGAATTTTAAAACTCATTTATAATTCGCTGTTAATGAATCTGACATTTCATAAAATATTTTAAATATTTTGTGGAATTTTAAACTTTTCAAGTAATTTTAGAGTGTTTAGGTGAAGTTTCTTAGTTAAAAAAATTAAAACTTAAATCCCATATTTTTAAGTGATATTTTAGAGCAGTTTAAGAAAATATATTACCATTCACTGAAATCATCTAAAACCTTGTTAAAAATTAAACCACTTCAAATTTTAGATTAAATGCATCCCGTAACATAATAATCTTAAAAATACTTGTTTCATAAGAAAAAAATACTTTTATTTGAAACAAAATTTATGTATATAAACTTTCTTAAAAGAGTCATTTATCTAGTTAAACACAACTCCTTGATAACCAGTTAAGTCCTTTATCAATTACAGGGGATGTTGGTCTTAACATTATCAGTATCTATACCGGGAATTAAACCACCAGAATGTTCAGCGGCTAATGCGGAAGACTGCAAAAAGGCTTCGGTTCTACAACTAGCAATTTTCTTCGGAGCATTATACACATTAGCGATCGGTACAGGCGGTACAAAACCGAACATTTCCACCATAGGAGCCGATCAGTTCGACGCATTCGACCCAAAGGAGAAGACTCAGAAACTATCATTCTTCAATTGGTGGATGTTTAGTATCTTCCTTGGTACACTCTTCGCAAACACTGTTCTTGTTTATGTGCAAGATAACGTGGGATGGGCCTTGGGATATGGGCTTCCGACAATTGGTCTAGCTATATCCATTTCTATTTTCTTGATGGGCACTCCATTTTACCGTCATAAACTCCCCACGGGAAGTCCTTTCACCAAGATGTCTCGAGTCATTGTGGCTTCACTTCGCAAAGCCAAAGCGCCAATGGCACGTGATATCACACACTTCCATGAGCTGCCTTCATTGGAATATGAGCAGAAAGCCTCCTTTCCAATCCATCCCACCCCAAGTCTAAGGTAACATGTATATTCACTCAAGGCAAATCCGTTTTTAGCATGACCAAGTGGAACGGTCTAATTAAACTAATGAAAAAAAAAAGTTTTTAATTTCTTTAAAATAGATATACAAATTAGTGACTAAAACTTTAAATTTTTAGTTATTCGTCTATATTTAGGATCTATATTGAAAAAGGTTAAACATATATAAATGAACAACTAACTTTTAAAATGATCATTATTTTTTATATATATCTTTGTCAACAGTGTCTTCTTATAGTTTGAGACACCTTTGTGTTGAGTATATCTTAAAATATAATATCAAAAAGTAATTAACATGTAAACTATATGTCGCAGATTCTTAGACAGAGCTTCACTGAAAACAGGAACAACTGATAAATGGAATCTATGTACTATCACAGAAGTCGAAGAAACCAAACAAATGTTGAGAATGTTACCTGTATTGTTCATAACTTTCGTCCCAAGCATGATGATCGCTCAAATCAACACTTTGTTTGTCAAACAAGGAACCACTTTAGACCGTAGGGTCACTGGAAATTTCAGCATCCCACCAGCGAGTCTCGGCGGCTTTGTCACACTCTCAATGCTCATCTCTATAGTCATATACGATCGAGTCTTTGTCAAGCTAACTAGAAAATTCACCGGAAATCCAAGAGGCGTTACTCTGCTTCAAAGAATGGGAATTGGTCTTGTCTTCCACATCCTCATCATGATCGTAGCATCTGTCACTGAGAGGTATTCACTGAGAGCTTTCATCTTTAAAAGAAATAAAATATAAATTTCGAAAATAATTTGTTCTTAGAAGATTTATGATAACTTAATACCATTATGATATTGAAATTTGTATTATTCTTGGAAATTTTATCTAATGGTGCAAGGTTTGAAGCTAAAACTTGAAAATCTGATATTTTAGAAATTTCCCTAAATACTAAAAATACAATACATAAAACTTTTAGATGTACAGGATTTACATTAAGAATATTGAACACGACTGAATAGTATATGAGTTTCATTCTAAACGTAACATGTACTAAGTAATTTATGCTTATGTACTTATGTTTTATTTTGAATTGCATTAGTTTTCCGTAACACTTATTTTTGTAACAGGTATAGACTCAATATCGCTGCTAAACATGGACTCACACACCAAAACAAAGTAGAGCTACCCTTGACTATCTTTGCTTTGCTTCCTCAGTTTGTGCTAATGGGTATAGCTGATTCGTTCTTAGAAGTTGCAAAGCTCGAATTTTTCTACGACCAAGCTCCTGAGAGCATGAAAAGTCTAGGAACATCGTATTCGACCACGAGTTTAGCCGTTGGGAATTTCATGAGTAGTTTCTTGCTGTCAACGGTTTCTGAGATAACGAAAAAGCGAGGAAAGGGATGGATTTTGAACAATCTTAATGAGTCTAGGTTGGATTATTATTACTTGTTTTTTGCAGTTCTAAATTTGGTCAACTTCGTCTTGTTCTTGGTCGTGGTTAGGTTTTATGTTTATAGGGCTGAGGTTACTGATTCAGTGGATGTGGTGGAAGAGGTGGAAATGAAGGACAATGATGTCAAAGAGAATGAGTAGTCTACAAATAATGATAAAAATATAGTTCTTTTATATATTTCTTTCAGTGTAACTTTGTTTGGGACTTAATACCTTTAGATTTTTCATTAATGTCAAATGTTTTATGTATACCGTTCATAAATGAGTAACAAGTTTGGCAAAGGCTTATCCACTTAGGGCATGACTGGTATAACCGCAACGGTTGAAGTTGTCGATAATTGAACTTTCTTTTGACAGACACATGTTCATCTTCCTCTTCATCATCATCTTCTTCTTGCTCAGCAACATCTTCAACGGTGTTAACCCTCTCACACTCATAGTTCCACTCCCTATAGCTGCATTTATTTTTAGTCAAAACAGAGGTTTTAGAAGAAAAAAAACAGGGTGAAATAAGAACAAGACTGTGATAGTGCTAAAACTTTCTTCACAGATTCTACAAGCTGTAACACCAATCATCTCCTTCATATTACTGAAAAAGATGAATATTCACCACATATATATTCTAAGAAATATTCAAAAGATTTCAAAAAATAAAAGTTACATTTGGCTTGGTTGGAGCAAGCTTTGCCCTACACTTCCTCTTTCACATTGCTTAAACAGTGAACCGAGTTATATACTAAGGCAAAAAAGAAGAAAAACTCAAGCTTCATTTCATAATCTAGGGTTTTATAGTAACTAATTTTCTTATAACTAAGTAAACATACATATTACCAAAAACAATATCATTCTGAGAAGTTTCTAGGATAATAATTTCCTCATATTACTAAAGGTATAATCTAAATTGTTGATAATGTATCATGTTTACTGATTAATGTTTTATGAGTTGTAAAAATGTTTCTTATACCTTCAATGTTATTGGGATTCTTTTCAATCAACAACTATAGTAAGTGTTGATTTCAAAATTAAATTACTTAATGCTGATTTAATTATTACTAGGAAAAGGTAAAACCACACCTCATAAATAAAAGGATGAAACAAAAACAGAATTTTTGATACATCAAAGGTCAATATGAATATTAAAATTAGATAATTTATAATAATATTTAAAATTTTAAAATTAATTTTAAAATTTCAGATTTAAATAAAATCAATATTTTTTGGGTATTTATATTAGTCCTGACCCTCAATGATACATAGATACATAGTTAATCTGTTGTTAAAAAAAATTAGATACATAGTTAATGATTCGATTTGAAAAATATGATACTTAGTTACCTAGGTTGCATCAAAACTCTGGTCAAAGTCTGTTTCCTATTTCAGAAACGTTTCGGAATCAAATTCTCTTGAAAACTTGAAGAAATTCTTTGGAAACGCGTTTCTTGAAATTTATATTTTGGAAACATGATGAAAACTTGTATTTTTTATTTAGAAATTCGCGATTCTGAGTGGAAACGCAAAAGAATAACTATTTGCCATTTGATATTAGTGATTACATGTTTGTTATATTTTAATATATTTTTTTTGATATTTGTTATCATTTTGGTATAATGATTTGATCTAGAATGAAGTTGGCTCTATAGTTTTAGCGAATGATAACATATCTTAGTTTTCTATTATTGATTAACACTTATATTATTTAATTTTTTCTCTTAAATAAATCAAACAAAAAATAATTTGTATGTTAATTAATCATACATATATATATATATATATATATATATATATTAGAATTTTTATAAAATGACCAAAACAATAACACTTATGTTAATTATATATATATATATACATATATATTAATATTATAGACGTTTTTAAAACGTTTCTATTTCTAATTTTTTAAACATCACGTTTCGTTTCTACCTATCTGTTTCCTATTCTTTGCAATCTAAATAGTACACCGCGACACAGAGGAACAAATCACACTAACACTGAAACACAGAATCAACCTTTAGGGTTTTCGTCTCCTAAGTGGTGACCGTACCTCAAGAGAAGACGACATCCTCCTCCACCAATTCTTCTTCGAATCGAATCGTATTCTCCGCGCCACGAATCGAACTCCTTGGTTTCCATTTTCCGATTTCGAAGAAACAATGGGAAGAGGCAAGTTCAAAGGGAAACCTACAGGCCAACGCCGATTCTCAAGCGCAGCTGATATACGTAAGGATTACGCTATCGTTCTTGTTCTTCTATACATGTAACAACCACTGGGGTCTTCATGAGTTTCAGGGTTTTCTTTTTTTTTTGAGGAATTACAAATTTCTGATTGTTAATTTTGATTTATAAGAGCTAGATAAGAATTGGGTACACAAAAAGTTTACATTTTTCATAGGATTAAGTTTAGTCTTGGCTTGTTTGATTGATATAGCTATTCGAGGTTGTGATATGTTATAAGCTATGTACTGGCTTGTTGCTTGTTTCAGTTTTAGTGTGCTTTTATTATGGTTGCATGTTTGAATGGACATTAGTTTTTTAGTGTAACCTGGTTGCATGTGTCTTGGATTATCTTTTGGTCTCTATGACTATAAGATTCTCTCCAGATGTGTTCAAGATTTGATGTGGATGGATATATTTAGCCTTGGTGTTTTTCTCTCTGTGTAGTTGCTGGCACTTCTGCTGCGCGTCCTCGGTCATTCAAGCAGGTACATTGGTGGGCTTTCTCTTGGTTGTTTTTGATATGTTTTGGGGGATTGATTGTGTATGATGTTACCAGAAAGAAGCGGAATACGAAGAAGATGTGGAAGAGGAGTCTGAGGAGGAATCTGAAGAAGAATCCGAAGATGAATCTGACGTGAGTGAAAAGAAAAAACTTTTTAATGTTCATCTGTTATCATTGTTGGAGACTATTTATCTTTTTGCTTTGGTGGCATATCAGGTGAAGAAGAAAGGACATGAAGCTTTGATCGAAGTTGATAACCCTAACAGAGCAAAGCCAAAGACTTTGAAAGCAAGAGACCTTGATGTAAGCTCTCTCTCTCTGTGTATTTCAGTTTCTGTGAATTTCCAAGTATATATGAATATGTTTTGTGTTTTTTTTTTGTTTCCTGATCTGTTCTTCCCATTTTGTTGATTAGGCAAGTAAAACCACTGAACTCTCGAGGCGTGAAAGGTTCGTTTCTGATAGTGAACATTCGCATCTCTATCATTCAACGTTTCTGAGTAAGGAGCTGACTTTTGAAGGGAGGAGCTAGAGAAGCACCGAGCTCATGAGCGATACATGAGATTGCAGGAGCAAGGCAAAACCGAACAAGCAAGAAAGGATTTGGGTAAACAATGATGAATCTCTTGTTCTGTTTCTATGTTAGTAAATGGGCTTATTGATTTTCACATCCCGAGTGTGTGTGTGTGTGTGTGTGCCCGCGCAGATCGTTTGGCTCTGATTCGCCAACAGAGAGAAGAAGCTGCCAAGAAGCGAGAAGAGGAAAAAGCAGGTAAACACACCTTTTGTGATGCTCTATTGGTTTGAAAAAAAAATAGAGTATGTATATATATTATTTTAAAGGCTTCACTACACTTCTAATAGAAACTAAAATGTTAAATTTACTAATAAAATTTAAAACAAAACTCGTGTGAGCATCTTGTAAATAATTAAATTTAGTTTTATCAACTAATTTTGATTGAAAAAAAAAGAATATTTTTGCCTCATGTTTTTGATTTTTTGTTGTCTCTGTTTATTGCAGCGAGAGACGCGAAGAAAGGCGATGCTCGCAAATGAGACAAGTATTCAACCTCAAAGCAAAAACCCACCTACTAAAGTTCTTGAAAGAAGAAGACTCCTCATCAGATGCTTTGTTTTTACTGATGCTCGCAAATGAGACAAGTATTCAACCTCAAAGCAAAAACCCACCTACTAAAGTTCTTGAAAGAAGAAGACTCCTCATCAGATGCTTTGTTTTTACTTTGTTCATTTTGATTGCTAAACAGAAAAACCTTTGTCTATTTACTCAAGTATTGTGTGAATCTTTATACATTTGAAAGTTATTAGCATTCGGTTGAAAAACCATAAACAACATCAGCGTGACTTTTTTTTTTTACTTGCTTACATTGATACAAATAACACAGTTTATGAGAAGTAATGCTAACGCAAAATATAAACTGTATCAGGAAGAAACAAGCGACAAATATTTATCTCAAGATTCCTTACGTACTTAACTTTTTTTCGTTTTCTTACTATGAGTTGTCATCTATTTTTATTTTTTAGTTTTGGGAGTATCTCAAGTCCATGAAAAAACCCAAGTTCGTGGAGAAACTTTTATTTCGGATATTCAAATAAACGGATAAATTCATATCCAAATTGCTTAGCAATACCAAAAATTACCTATTCAAATTGCTTAGCAATACCAAAAATTACCTATCACTAGACCACCACCGTGTAGTTTAGTTGTTATCTATTTTCGGTCCTAAATAACATGAGAAAACTCTAGAATGATATTTCAAACACTTCTTATTTTCAATGAAATTCACATATTTGGCAATAAAAATGACCAAGAAAATCAGAACTAATTTTTCATTTTTATTGCCAAATATGTGAATCTATACTCTATAAAAGTTGAGGCTATAAGCTATTGAGAGCGTTCATGTAGGATTTAAAATCTCCAATCATATTGAGAGCGTCCACGTAAGATTTAAAGTCTTCCAATAAGTTTTCCAGTGACGTTTTTGTGAATAAATGAGAATTTCTGGAGTGAATAGAAGAAATCAAAATTCTAAAAAAAATTAGTTTTGTGTTTGACTTCAAATTTTGAATCAATTTTACAAAATACTCTGCTTGCAATGGTAATCTTCTTTTCTAATCACTGATTCAAACACCAACAAAAATCCATTACCACACCTTGAATTGTGTAATTTTTTTTTACAAATATATAGATGTAACATTAATAAAAGAAACGATGCCAATAAAATTGTGTATGTTAGTTTTGATTTGAAAACTTAATTATTACTCCCTCTGTTTTCTTTTATATGACGTTGAAAATTTCACACAAATTAAGACACCTACCAAAATACATTTTATATCTTTATTTATTAATTACTATTGTGTCTCGTTAAGCATTTAGAGTATAATAAATATAGGGTAAATATAGTCATTTGTCACATATTTTGCATTGCTTTTATCAAAAACGTCATTTATATTGAGACAAAAAAAGTGCCAAAACGTCATTTAAATAAAAACAAAGGGAGTATTAAATATATACTTTAACCTAAAATTAAAAATATAAATAACTAATTTATAATTTTAAAATAATGAAATCAATTTATATTAACAGTAATTTGAAAGAAATAATCATTTATATTTTATTTATTAATATAAAATATTTTTTTTTAATATCATCTTTGCCCCGAGAAAATCTATGTCTTTCCTTGGTCCACTAGAAAACGGTTGAACTCACAGGTTGATAATACATATGTTTCTAAAACGTTTCAGTTTTAAAATAAAAGTAAAAGTTATGTTTACATGTATTTGTTTACATACAGCATAACTAATGTGTTGCCTAACGATGATGTAAATAAATTATTAAAACAATTTACCATTACCTCTTCTACTTATAAGTCTTAAAGTAATGTATATTAGAACATGTCCACTGATTTGCCCGACAAAAAAAACATGTCCACTGAATCTAACATGAATTTTTCATAATTAAAAAATTAAAATAATAAAAACATGGGAGAGTGTGAGGAGATATCCTCCAATCAGAAACGTTTGAAGACTCATAAAAACTAATCAAGTTTTGTTAAATAAAAAGAAAATTGTTTGAGAAACTCACTGGACTTCTCATGGTTAGAAATGATTTATTGGGTTGTGTTAAAACTATTAATACATAGATTATCAAATTTTAAATCAAAATAATTCATTAACAAAAACTTTTCATATTTATTTTAGAAGCACAAGTTGAATAGAAAGTGGCACGGTTATTTAAATTCACTATCAGCACATATTTTTCAAGTAAATTTTTGAATAATTGATCAAATAAAAAAGTAAAAAAAAATATTTCAAAATTAACGTAAATATCAAAACTTTTTACTTAAAAATATTACTTTCTCATAACTAATTGTATATTTTCTAGAAAATAAAAGGAAAGAGAACTCCTAAAACGTATTTTTTTCGAATCATTGATAACAGTATGTTGTCCAAACTAGGCTTAGGCAAAAAAAATAGAACCGAAAATCCTAACTA
The DNA here is from genome assembly GCA_905132765.1 of Moricandia arvensis. Lineage (NCBI taxonomy): Eukaryota > Viridiplantae > Streptophyta > Magnoliopsida > Brassicales > Brassicaceae > Moricandia > Moricandia arvensis. The sequence continues at coordinate 53,434 of CAJHQP010001920.1, forward strand.
AATCCAAACGAAGATAACTTAAACTAAAACGGGATGAAACATCAAATATATAAACATATTTAAAATACTTAATATATTGGAACCAAACCGAGAACTAAATAGATATTCAAATATAAAAATAATGATCATATATATCTCTATATAATAACCAAATATTTACATAATTAAAAAAAGAAATACCCGAAAGTATTTGAAAAACCTAAATTATCAAAAATATCTGAATTACCGAATATGATCTGAAAAGTTCAGAATGTTTTTATCCAAAATATCTAAATAATTTTAACTATTCGAGATTTTTATCTGGATCACTTAATTACTCAGTAGTTCAACCATAATAACTGTTTTTTTTTTTTTTATCGAAAGTACCCAACATAACTAAATTGGAACTAAATGTGAACCTGAAATGCCCAGTCCTAGTCTTAGCTACTAGGATTCTTTTAGCGGAAAAAATAAGACTAAAATGTCTGCTTTAGAATACAAATTTAACCACACAAAAACTATATATATAAGCAAATTCTTGACACGAAAGAGAGCAAATTCTTATTTAAAACTTATAGAAATTCTGAGTCTGTCTCCTTTTCATCTCTTTAGCAATGGGTAGTGGAAAATCACTGCTGGTGCTCGTCTTTCTTCAGACCATCCCTGTCCGGACTCAGTTTTAGTGGAAGAGAAACGGAGGTTCAGATGGAAGGAGATGCGACGGTCAAACCTGATGGGCTACTGAGGCTCACTGATCGAAAACCAAACACCATCGGTACAACTTTTTACCGGAAGGCGGTGAGATTACTGAAGTCGCACAGGAATGCAAGTGTTCGTTCGTTTAGCACTTGTATTGTCTTTGCAATAAACCCTACAAGCTCCAAAGAAGGAGGTTATGGGTTCACCTTGGAGAGTATATGGGACTTGTCAACAACAGAACCAATGGAAATCCGACAAATCGTGTTTTCGCCGTGGAATTTGACACAGTACAAGGGTTTATGGATAGTTATCATAGAGTGGGGAACCATCTCGGGGTGAATTTCAATAGTCTCACATCAGATTTTGAAGGACCAGTTTTGTTTTACAAAAAAAGACCGAAAGGAAGAATTTTTACTCCAAACGGGAGAACCCATCAAAGCGGATATAACGTATGACGGATACACCAAATTACTGAACGTAACGGTCTACCCTGCCGAAATTACTCCTAGTCCGCTTAGGCCATCGATCTCGGTACCAATTCCGAAGTTGTCTCGGATCATTGAAGAAGAGATGTATGTCGGTTTCACGGCAGCAACGGGGGATGGTGAACGTTCAAGTGCGCACTATATCATGGGATGGAGTTTTAAAAGTGGTGGAGAACATCCAGTGGCTCAACTAAGCTCAATCTCTCAAAACTTCCGAGTGGTTACAGTTCAAAGAAAGTTGGTCTGATTGCGGGTATATCAGCCGCTTCACTCATTGTGGCATTCATGATCTACCAGAAGAAGCAAGGAGAGACTCTAGAAGATTGGGAAGTGAACCACCCCCACAGAATGAGTTACAAAGATCTGCATTCAGCAACTGATGGCTTCAGCGAGGAGCGGATACGGAGGATTCGGAACAGTTTTCAAAGGAAGCCTCTCTTCATCTCTGTCTGATCAAGAAGATAACAGAGAATTTGTTGCAGAGATCGAGAGCCTAGGAAGATTAAGCCATAGGAATCTAGTCAAGCTTCGAGGATGGTGCAAACATAAAAAAAAAAAAAATACTTTTATTGGTTTACGATTATATCCCCAACGGCTCGCTTGACTCCTTGCTCCACAGTGTATCCGGCACCGTTTTGTCATGGACCATGCATGCGTCTTCACATTGCTAAAGGACTGGCGTCTTGTTTGTTGTATCTCCACGAGGAATGTGAACAGGTCGTCATACACCGTGACATTAAAAGGCTAGCAATGTCCTGATCGACGAGGATATGAACCCTCGATTGGGAGATTTTGGGCTTGCCCGGCTTTACGAGCGCGGTTCACAATCGCACACCACCGTGATCGTTCGTTGGCACCCCTGGATATATGGCCCCCGAACTCACAAGCAACGGATACCCTTCTTCCGCCTCTCATGTATACGCCTTCGGGGTCCTTCTTTTAGAAATCATATCAGGTGTGAGCCCCAACACAAACACTAACTTCAAATTGCCAATTTGGATCATGGCATTTGATCTACTCAAGGGGTGAAATTCTGCATTCCGTTGACGCGAGACTCGAAGCATGTTACGACAATGAAGAGGCAAGGGTAGCCCTCCTGGTCGGGCTGCTTTGCTGCCACATGATGCCCGAGTGCCGACCATCTATCGGTTTAGCTATTAGCTATTTAAATGCAGAAGAAAGGGTACCTAACATCAATGAAACTTGGGGGATTTCTGCTTCGTCAAGTTCTGCACAATCTGGGTAGTGCACTCGGTTGGAACTTCGATAACAATTAATCATATACGTACTGCTGAATATGTTTATCGTTTCCTAAAAAAATGCACTCAATATCTTGTTTTATGTAATACTAAGCCTTTTGTTAAGTACTGTTCTACTTCCTATTGTTTGTTTATCTCTTGCATTCATCATACTACTCTTTACCACTCTAGAATTAGTGTTTAACTTGTTTGGAATTAACAAGTGATAGCACCGCATCTAACTAAATTTATATCTAATAACTAATTATATAGTTTTCTTGAAAAAAAAAACAAGAATTATAAAATGTTTTTTCTTTGAATCATTGATAAAATATGTTGTACAAACTAGGCTTAGGCAAAAAAAAAAAATGGAACCAAAAACTTAAATTGAATCCAATAAAAACTTAAACTAGAACGAGATCAAAACTTCAAATATCTGAATGGTTTTTATATTTCTATCTAAAATAATTTAATAAAATTGGAACCAAATCGAAAACTAAATGAATACCCAAATATATAAAATATTAATTATAGATATACATAATATAACTATATATATAATTTTAAAAGATATTAAATCACCAAAAGTATTTGAAAATTCCAAATTATCAAAAAATATCTGAATTACCTAATATCATCCAAAAAGTTCTAACTATTTCTATCCAAAATATATCAAATAATTTGAACTATTCAATGTTTTCATCTGAATCATTCATTTACTCAATATTTCAACTACAGTAACTGGTATTTTATTTGAATTACTCGAAATAATCAAACCGAAACCAAATATAAACTGGATTTTTCTGGGTATTAAACGTTTCTTAATTGTATTAGTCGAACTTCGAGCCTATCCAGTTTGACGCTGCGCCAACAAGTTTGAAACTTAAGCTTGGTAGTTTAGCTTAGGTATTTTCTTGCATTTTTTTTTGTGTGATAACCGTACCTAGCACTGCCTTGTGCTTGTGATTAATTAGATAAACTAATATTTTATAGCATCAATAATTAGACACGATCGAGCCAAGTTTTGTTTGAATAATAAAATTAATTTTATTGAGTTACAAAATAAGAAGCAATTAGGTACAAAATAATGTTTGAGTGTCTTTACAAAACTTTATCTCAGATCTCAACACTGCATGCTTCTTATGTATTATTTAATTGTAAATTTTAGGAAACTAATAACCATTTTAATTAATAAAACTAATAACCATTTTAATTAATAAAACAAAAAAAAGAGAGAGAGAAGGAGTTCATGTTCTGATGCAAAACCAACCGGTAGTATCTCAAGAAGATTACTGGTCCTCGAAGTTCAATAAAAATGGATCTTATTCGGTGAAGTCAGGCTATTGGTTGGCCACAGAAGAAAAGAACAAGGAACTGAAACTCAGTATGGCGGCTCTCCCATCGGTAAACCCTCTGAAGAAAACAGCATGGAAAGTAATGGCTCCTCCCAAACTGAGATGCTTTCTGTAGAAATTTTTGTCTGTTGCTTTACTTGTCACAGATTTGGTGTTAGCAAGAGGAATGAAAGGAGATGATAGATGTCAGACTTGTGGGATAGTGGGTGAATCTATAAATCATGTCCTCCTCATTTGTGATTTGGCTAGGCAGACTTGGGCGGTCTCCAACATTCTATATCCGGCTAATGGATACCAACATTCTATATATGCCAACTTGAATTACCTCTTTAGGATGAGCAAGAACAGTCTAATTGATATGAATGTCTCCCGAGCTTAGCCCTCGAGCTTGGCCCTGGATCATTTGGTACATGTGGAAAAACCGTAACTCTTGTTGGAAAGTGCATTGTATTCTCCTTTGGATATCATGAAAAAAGCGTGTGAGGAAGCTGATGAATGGTTCCTCGCCCAAAAAACTGATAGAGAGATGGGGGAGGAAATGATCGATGAGGTTAGAGTGTATGGACGGTCTCACGGCTTCATCCCCTTGGATTTGTCAGATGTGAGATAGCAATGGACTGGTGCAAGAGAACAGAGAACCTGGGAGCGGCATGGGTCACCAGAGATGAGCGCGGCCAAGTTCTACTTCATAGTAGAAGGTCTTTTTGTGGCACTTCATGAGCTATTGATGTATCTAGGTTTTTACGTGTTTAGTTGTCTGTTTCATTATGTTTTTCTCGGTTATTCGCTTGTTTTCCGTTGTGTTTCAGGTAATTAGGTAATAAAGCGCGTTAGGAACAATTGGCAACTACATACTGGATTTCCGAAGAATTCCGTACCAACCCGAAGGAGTTAGAGCAAGAAACGAACAACGGATCAAGCCGAAAGACGAGCCACAAAGTCCAATCGATCGATTGGGGTTTCACCACAACAACCCATCGATCGATGCCAAACTGCGGATGAAACCGAGCTAAAGTAATCGATCGATTGAATATCACAATCGATCGATTGGACCCAACTCCAAACTCGTATCAGCATGAATCGATCGATCCATTTTTACTCCAAAAATGAATCGATCGATTGACGTCCTGCGGCCACCAACTTCACCAACCCAATCCCACTTCACCAAGAACTCCACTTGACAGCTGCACCAACTCACCCTTTCATTATTTCTGGAGCCTTTGGAGGCCTTCACCTGTGTATAAATAGAGGGGTTGCATCCCATTCCAAACACTAATCAAAATCCATCAAATCCAATCTCATCTCACTCTCATCCCATCACAACACAATCTATCTATCTTAGTTTTAGTTCTTGTTCTTAGTTTGAGTTCTTGTTCCTGTTGTTGAAGTTTGAAGTTATATTTGAAGTTTGAAGTTTGAAGTTCATCGATTACTTGAAGAGAAACTCTTTCTCTTCCTAGAGAAGCTTTCTAAATCCCTTTACTCTATTGCTTTTATGAAATCTATTATGTCTTGTGTTCAAGTTATCATGTGTGAGTAATCTACTAGTTAGGCTAAGGTGATTCAAGGGAATCCATGAATCACTGAAACTAATGTGTTAATCAAGGGAAAATAATCATTTGGTTCTTCATCTAAATTAATCTTAATGCTTGAATTAGAAGGTACACCTAGTTCATGATTAATAGGAAATTAACACACCAAAAGTGATAGTTAAAATCCCGAAAAGAATCTAGATGAGCAAAGTTCTGTAACCAACGAGAGTTGTTGTTATAGACTTTGTGAACATATCGAACCTGTTAAGAATGCATGTTTAGGATTATGAATATGGCGAGAGTTGATATTTGAAATTCTATAACATAGGGTTTAGTACTGCGAGAGTAGGCTAAACTATTTGAAGTTGTTTGAGTTCAAGAACGGTTCTAAATCATATTCCTTGATTAATACTTGTTTCATGATAAATGTGTTCCCGAGAATCACCCAATGCCTAGCGCCTTTTAAATCATAAAATCAATTTAAATCATTAGCAATTGTGACAATCCGAACAAACCAAAACCCCTCATATCTGTTCTAGCTTAATTCTACTCTCAAAGTTCCATAGTGTAACCTTGGTCCTTGTGGATTCGATCCCTAAGTACTACCGCGCATTACCGTGCACTTGCGGTTGGTTTTTAGTGGTAAAACCTGAGCACATCAAGTTTTTGGCGCCGTTGCCGGGGACCAATAGCGTTACCTTTGGAACTAGGACTGGAGTCTAGTCTAGAACCCTATTACAAAAATAAAAAAAAAATATTTTCGATATTACTAATAAACTTTTTCTTGATTTTCTTGTGAGTGTTGCAGGTATATGAACACGAGAAGCCGAAGTTCTGAAGAATTAGCGGTTGTTTCTAACGAGGAACTTGCAAGAATCGAAAGAGAGAACAACAGAAGGAGAAGAAACATGGCTGGAGTACATAACCAGCATGGTGAACCCCAAAACATCCAAAATCTTCCTATGAATGATGAGCAAAACGCTGCTGCTGCTGCTGCTGCCGGAGTGTTCAGACAACCCCAACCACTTCCTAATCCAGGACAGAGACGAGATCAACCTCGCCCCATTGGAGCTGTCGACACTCCGCACACCTATTACCATAACCGATCAGCAATACAACCTCCTCCGATCAACAGGCAAGACTATGAGATCAAACCTCAAACTATAGCTCTGGTCAGACAGAGCATGTTCTATGGTCTCCCGTCCGAAAGCCCTATGGATCACATTGAGACCATTGAGGAGATCAGCAGCACAACAAGATCAAATGGAGTTCCCGCTGATTATCTACGGTGCAAGCTGTTTTCATTCTCTCTTGGAGACAAAGCAATGAGATGGCTGAAATCTCTACCTCCAGGATCTATCACAACATGGGAGCAATGCAGAGCCATCTTCCTGGACAAATTCTACACCAAACAGAAGACGGCCAGCCTAAGGAGCAAGATCACCAGCTTCAGACAAAATGACTCTGAACCAGTGAGTGAAGCGTGGGCAAGATTTAAAGAGTACCAAAGAGAGTGCCCGCATCATTGGTACTCAGACGAACACATCCTCAACATCTTCTACGATGGAGCAAGCTGGAATGTCAAGAATTCTCTCAACGCAGCCAGCAATGGAGATTTCATGACAAGAAATCAAGAGGAAGCCTACACTTTGATCGAGAATCTTGCCACAAGCTCCAGCAACCTGAATGAGGAATATGATAGATCAAGGAAAGGCGGAAACTCAGAGAGCAAAAAACTAGAAGAAATGAGCGCAAAAATTGACATGCTCATGGAAAGAGATCAAAGAGCGGTCAACGCCGTTGAAGGTTATGGAGAAGGAGCTTTCTACTTCCCCAATCAAGAACCACAAGATCAACAAGCTGCGGTCAACTTTGTGGATGGCCCAAATCAAGATCAACAAGCTGCGGTAAACTATATTGGTGGACAGAACTATCCACAAAACAGAGGATTCCAACAACCAGCGTACGGACAGAACCAAGCACCAAGGTTCCCACAAGGACAGCAGAGCTATCAACACCCAAACTACGGGCAGAACCGACCATTTGGGCAAAGCTTGGGGCAAAACCGTAACCAGAACACAAACTTCAACCAAGGAGGGTACCAACAGAGACAACCTTTCAACTCCTTCCAACAGCAAAATCAAGCTCAAGTTCAAACCGGTGGAAGCTCTGCTCCAGCCACTCAAGAATCTAAGCTTGAGGCCATGATGCAACAGCTGATGCTTAACCAGCAGAAGTCAGCCACGGAGATTAACAAGAAGGTTGAAACCATGTTCCAAGACATGAACAACAAATGGGAATCTCTTTCCACACATGTCAAGAAGCTGGAAACTCAAGTTGCTCAAACTGCCGAAGCTGTCCAGAGACCGACTGGTGTTCTTCCTGGAAGAGGAGAACATAACCCGAGGAATGAGTTCGTAAATGCCATCACTCTGAGGAGCGGGAAGGAGGTACTTTCCAAGGAAAAGGTTTGGGTTCCTAAAGAGAGTGGGAGCACGTCCACTAACCAGAAAACACAACAAGAAGAACCAATCGAAGTGGAAGCTGCTGAAGAAAATCCACCCATGGTTCGAGTATACACACCCAAGCTGCCATACCCAGTAAAACAGAAGAAATCTCGTAGAGATTTGGAGGCAGCTAAGTGTAAAGAGATGGTGGATGAGCTAAATGTGAAACTCTCCTTTGAAGATGCTGTTGAGATGATGCCTGCTATGAAGAGATATGTGAAAAGCTTGGTAACCAACAAGGCCTCCCCTAAAGAGAATGTTATGTCTATCTCAGAGAAGTGTAGCACCCTCCTCCAAAACAGAGCACCGGAGAAGCTGGAAGATCCTGGGAGTTTCGTGCTGACATGCGAGATTGAAGGAACTATGTTCAAGAGATCTCTATGTGACTTGGGATCCAGTGTTAACCTGATGCCATACACTGTGGCGAAGAAGCTCGGTCTAACAAACTTCAGACCCACCAAGATCCAGCTAGTCTTCGCAGATCGATCGGTGAAACATCCGGTTGGAGTCATATCAGACATCGATGTGGTGGTGGGGAGCCATAGAATTCCTGCAGACTTTGTAGTGCTAGAGCTTGACCAGGAACCCAAAGACCCTCTCATTTTGGGACGTCCATTCCTAGCCACAGCAGGAGCCATAATCGATGTAAAAAGAGGAAAGATAGATCTCCATCTAGGAGATATAATCATGAAGTTCGAGGTGGATAAGATGCTGAAGAGACCCACTTTTGACGGACACACATTCTGCATCGATCATGCCTCAGAAAATGAAGATGAAGTAACTGAAGAGTTACTAAAGGATGACCCCCTGGAGGTTACACTTACTCTAGCTGAGAGTGAGTACGGATATCTGAATAAGCATAGTGCCGAGCTCGCCAAGATGCTTGACTCCGGAAACCAAATGACCCACATGGTGGCTTATACGAGCCTGGAGGAAGATTCTTCTCCAACACCAAAAGCCACTGCGGACGATCTTAACCCCTGGAGCGAGCTTAAGGCCCCAAAGGTGGAACTGAAAACCCTCCCAGCTGGGTTAAGGTATGCTTTTCTTGGCCCTAACTCAACATATCCAGTGATAATAAATGCTGATCTGAACAATGCTGAGACTGCTTTGCTTCTATGTGAACTGAGAAAATATAGGAAAGCATTAGGATATTCACTAGATGACATTCCTGGCATCTCACCTGATTTATGCATGCATAGAATCTACCTAGAGGATGAATCAAGAAATTCTATAGAACATCAGAGGAGGTTAAACCCGAATCTAAAAGATGTTGTGAAAAAGGAGATAATGAAACTCTTAGAAGCTGGTATAATCTATGCAATCTCTGATAGTAATTGGGTTAGTCCTGTGCACGTTGTACCTAAGAAGGGTGGGATAACAGTGATTAGAAATGAAAACAATGAACTCATCCCCACTAGAACTGTCACTGGTCATAGAATGTGTATTGACTATAGGAAATTGAATGCTGCAACAAGAAAGGATCATTTTCCTCTACCTTTTATTGATCAGATGCTTGAAAGATTGGCTAACCATCCATACTACTGCTTTTTAGATGGTTATTCAGGTTTTTTCCAGATCCCGATCCATCCAGATGACCAAGAAAAGACCACGTTTACATGTCCTTATGGTACTTTTGCCTATCGCAGAATGCCATTTGGATTGTGTAACGCACCCGCCACGTTCCAGAGATGTATGATGTCTATTTTTACTGACATGATTGAAGACATAATGGAAGTATTTATGGACGATTTCTCCGTCTATGGATCTTCCTTCTCTGCTTGTCTTTCTAATCTGTGCAGGGTGCTTAGGCGGTGCGAAGAGAAGAATCTGGTGCTGAACTGGGAGAAATGCCACTTCATGGTGAGAGATGGGATCGTCCTCGGGCATAAAATTTCAGAAAAGGGCATTGAAGTCGACAAAGCCAAGATCGAGGTTATGCTGAGTCTACAACCACCTGACTCAGTCAAGGCAATCAGGAGTTTTCTCGGTCATGCGGGATTCTACAGGAGATTCATTCAAGACTTCTCCAAGATTGCTAGGCCACTGACCAGTCTGCTCTGTAAAGACACCCACTTCCAATTCGATAAAGAGTGCTTGGATGCTTTCCACACGATCAAAGGAGCGCTAATCAGTGCACCAATTGTCCAACCACCAGATTGGGAGTTACCTTTCGAGGTTATGTGTGACGCAAGCGATTATGCAGTAGGAGCGGTCTTGGGTCAGCGAAAAGATAAAAAGCTCCACGTAATCTACTATGCAAGCAGAACTCTTGATGACGCACAGCGCAACTACGCCACCACTGAGAAGGAACTCCTCGCAATAGTCTTTGCCTTCGAAAAGTTCAGATCCTATCTGGTTGGATCGAAGGTCATAGTACACACCGACCATGCTGCATTGAAGTACCTGCTTCAAAAGAAGGATGCAAAACCAAGGTTGCTGCGATGGATACTCCTGCTTCAAGAATTCGACTTAGTCATCAAGGACAAGAAAGGGATCGAGAATGGAGTAGCGGACCACCTATCCCGATTAAGAGTGGAGGAAGACGTACCACTGGCCGATAATCTCCCGGTGGAAAATGTCTATGCTGTGACAACTCAAAGAAGTGGAAAATCAGACATTCCAAAGACGCCCTGGTTTTCTGAGATAGCCAACTACCTAGCTGGAGAGCAAGAACCGCTCAAATTCACCGGAAATGACAAGAAGAAATTCCTAAAAGATGTAAAGCGCTATCTGTGGGATGAGCCATTTCTATACAAGCAGTGCGCCGATCACATCTACAGGAGGTGTGTTTCTGAGGAAGAGATACCAGGCATACTCTACCATTGCCACGGTTCCAACTATGCAGGACATTTCGCTGTGAGCAAGACCGTCTCCAAAATTTTGCAGGCTGGATTCTGGTGGCCAACAATGTTCAAAGACGCCCACTCCTTCATCTCCAAATGTGATGCGTGCCAAAGACAAGGGAACATCAGCAAGAGGAATGAGATGCCGCAGAACTTCATTTTGGAAGTAGAAGTATTTGACGTATGGGGCATCGACTTCATGGGACCATTCCCATCATCCTTCAACAACAAATACATCCTTGTAGCTGTTGACTACGTGTCGAAATGGGTAGAAGCTGTGGCGAGTCCAACGAATGATGCGAAGGTGGTAGTAAAGATGTTCAAATCCATCATATTTCCAAGATTTGGAGTGCCAAGGGTGGTGATCAGTGATGGTGGATCACATTTCATCAACAGAACCTTTGAGAAGCTGCTGAAGAAGAATGGCGTGAGACACAAGGTAGCGACTGCATACCATCCCCAGACAAGCGGGCAAGTCGAAATTTCCAACCGTGAGATCAAGAATATCTTACAAAAGACTGTGGGTACGACAAGGAAGGACTGGTCAGCCAAGCTAGATGATGCCTTATGGGCATACAGGACAGCATATAAGACTCCAATTGGTACCACACCCTTTCATCTTGTCTATGGGAAACCATGTCATCTGCCAGTGGAGTTGGAATATAAATCGGCTTGGGCAGTTAAGCAGATGAATTTTGATGCCAAACCCGCTGCTGAAAGAAGAATGATCCAGCTAAACGAGTTGGACGAGTTTAGACACTTGGCGTTTGAAAACTCCAAGATATACAAGGAACGCACGAAGGCGTATCACGACAGGAAAATAATTCCAAGAACCTTTGCTGCAAACGATCAAGTCCTACTCTTCAATTCTCGTTTGAAGTTGTTTCCCGGGAAACTCAAATCCCGATGGTCTGGACCATTCACGATCAAGGAGGTCAAACCCTATGGTGCAGTCGTGCTATGGAGTCACGATGGAAGCGAGTTTGTGGTGAACGGTCAACGCCTCAAACCATACCTCGCCTACACAGAACTCCCCGGAAGAGAAGACGACGTCTCCCTGGGAGAACCGACCCAAGGTTAAAAGAGCCAATCGAAAGTCAAGCTAACGACTGTAAACAAGCGCTTGGTGGGAGGCAACCCACTGGTAAGTAAGTTTAATTTTATTTCGGTTTGAAAACTTCTAAAAAAAAAAAAAAAAAAAAAAAAAAAAAAAAAAAAAAAAAAAAAAAAGGGTGTGTAAGGTTTAGGTTCAAGTGGGGCACGCAGGCAAACGAAAAGATCGAAGAGGACTGAGGACACCGGTACATCTGCAGCTGCAGATAAGGACTAAAGCTATGGTCATATGTTCTTCTCCCGCGCTATTTTATCTTTTTATTGACGTTTTTATGATTTGATTTTTCAGTGGTTACACCAGGGACGGTGTAAACTAAGTCTGGGGGGAAGTACTTATCGTACTCTCGTTTTGAGTCTGCTACTTATTTCCTTATTTTTCAGGATTTCTTTTTAACTTTGTGTGATTTATTTTGATTCGTATTTTGCTTTGCCTCGCTAAAACAACCTAATAACTAATATCTGAGTACCATTCCTTGAGCTACAAACTGCAGATTGTGAAACATGGAAAGAAACCACAAAACTTTGATCAACCGACATCCATGCTTACAAGAATGACCAAAGAATCCAAACTGACCGACCATTCAATCTACTCAAAATTTTCTCATCTTGGGGCTTGGTATACACATGATCGGAATCTCTCTTCAGGACTAAGGAAACAACGAAGTCTATACCAATCCGGTTCCCCTCTCTTTCCCCTTCAATAAAAAGAAAAAAAAGAAGATAAGTAAATCATCTACAACTTTTAAGAAGTAAACCAAGACAAAAATCAACTTGGGAAACATGATGATAAATCATAACTCAGTATGATTTGAAGGATAAAGGTCAAAAAGAAGTGATCAGGGCTTGGTGGCTACAACCATTAAGACTTGCATCATGGAAGCCTGTCCAAAATCTCGGTCAATTAAAAAAATACCAAATACCCTCGAAATAAAGGGAGACATTGACTGAGTGGAGCGAGAAGAAAGAGGGGAAATGAACCGGAAAAGACCAATCGCATTGTCAAAAGCCTGAAAGAGTAAGAATCCATGAATCTTTTGATCGATATCCCCAAGATGAGACCGCACCTTAAATTCTAAAAAGGTCGGCAGTGGAAACTTTGGACACTTCTTGCAAAGCTGTGGTTTGAAGATAGTTGAGAAATAAGGATGGGGTAAAAGTAAGTGGAATCCTTTCTAAATGTTGGTACTAACTGATGTGGTTTAAAACCAAAATATGGTGAAAATGGTTGTTTGCAGGTATTAGCTGTTTTTCTTGTCGGACATTTTCTTGAGGGCAAGCAAATGTTCAAGTCTGGGGGGATTGATGTATCTAGGTTTTTGCGTGTTTAGTTGTCTATTTATTATGTTTTTCTCGATTACTCGTTTGTTTTCCGTTGTGTTTCAGGTAATTAGGTAATAAAGCGCGTTAGGAACCATTGGCAACTACATACTGGAATTCCGAAGAAATCCGTACCAATCCGAAGGAGTTAGAGCAAGAAACGAACAACGGATCAAACCGAAAGACGAAGCACAAAGCCAAATCGATCGATTGGGGTTTCACCACAACAACCCATCGATCGATGCCAAACTGCGGATGAAACCGAGCTAAAGTAATCGATCGATTGAATATCACAATCGATCGATTGGACCCAACTCCAAACTCGTATCAGCATGAATCGATCGATCCATTTTTACTCCAAAAATGAATCGATCGATGGACGTCCTGCGGCCACCAACTTCACCAACCCAATCCCACTTCACCAAGAACTCCACTTGACAGCTGCACCAACTCACCCTTTCATTATTTCTGGAGCCTTTGGAGGCCTTCACCTGTGTATAAATAGAGGGGTTGCATCCCATTCCAAATCACTCAATCCACACAATCCAATCCAATCTCATCTCACTCTCATCCCATCACAACACAATCTATCTATCTTAGTTTTAGTTCTTGTTCTTAGTTTGAGTTCTTGTTCCTGTTGTTGAAGTTTGAAGTTATATTTGAAGTTTGAAGTTTGAAGTTCATCGATTACTTGAAGAGAAACTCTTTCTCTTCCTAGAGAAGCTTTCTAAATCCCTTTACTCTATTGCTTTTATGAAATCTATTATGTCTTGTGTTCAAGTTATCATGTGTGAGTAATCTACTAGTTAGGCTAAGGTGATTCAAGGGAATCCATGAATCACTGAAACTAATGTGTTAATCAAGGGAAAATAATCATTTGGTTCTTCATCTAAATTAATCTTAATGCTTGAATTAGAAGGTACACCTAGTTCATGATTAATAGGAAATTAACACACCAAAAGTGATAGTTAAAATCCCGAAAAGAATCTAGATGAGCAAAGTTCTGTAACCAACGAGAGTTGTTGTTATAGACTTTGTGAACATATCGAACCTGTTAAGAATGCATGTTTAGGATTATGAATATGGCGAGAGTTGATATTTGAAATTCTATAACATAGGGTTTAGTACTGCGAGAGTAGGCTAAACTATTTGAAGTTGTTTGAGTTCAAGAACGGTTCTAAATCATATTCCTTGATTAATACTTGTTTCATGATAAATGTGTTTCCCGAGAATCACCCAATGCCTAACGCCTTTTAAATCATAAATCAATTTAAATCATTAGCAATTGTGACAATCCGAACAAACACAAAACCCCTCATATCTGTTCTAGCTTAACTTTACTCTCAAAGTTCCATAGTGTAACCTTGGTCCTTGTGGATTCGATCCCTAAGTACTACCGCGCATTACCGTGCACTTGCGGTTGGTTTTTAGTGGTAAAACCTGAGCACATCAGCTATACAAGCAAAGGTTATGGTGGTGCAATGGATGGTATAGAGTATGATGAGTTTGAAAAAGAAAAGGGTGGTCTTTGTCTCTAACTTTCATGATGTCTTTGAGGTGGCGGTTAAACCCAACCTCTGGCCAGCCATTCGGTTTGAGGCTTCAGAAATCTTACAGTCCTTGTAGGGTTTTGAGAAATGTTGCAGCTGGTGGATTCGATGTCTATTAGAAGTCTCTTTTTCATTGTTTAGAGTGTTAACAGCTTCGGGCATTTTCAATCCTATATTGATGTGGGACATCCACACTGGCTTGACTCTATCTTATGTATTATTTAATTGTAAATTTTAGGAAACTTAATTATTAAGGTTTACAAGTCCAGTCGCAGTAACATGTTTTTGGAGTCTCACATTTGCAGTTAAGTCCTTTTCTCTTAGCCATGTTTGGATACTTTTGAGCTTTGGCAAGACATGCAGAGGGAGTGCAACCCAGAAGTTCTTCCACGGCAAAACAAGGATTTGCACTCACATCTAGTATATCAAAATTTTGTTGACAAACAATAAATTATATGTATGTTAATCCAAACAGCAGAACACTTTCTTTTTATCTCACTCCACAAAACATAAAAGTTTATATTACCTTGAACATTGCTGAGGATGAGTACTATGAAAACACATGAAACCATGAAAATATTACTAGACCTCATGATTCAGTATAGATTATATATTTTTCTTTTACTAGCACAAATTCAGATTTTGTCTTATTGTAATAATAAATATCTGCTAATTGTTGTTCTTGACCTGCTTGATAAATATATGCAACATATTCTAAATATAGCTAACGTGCAAAAATAGAAAATGAGAAAAGAATAGGACCAATTCAACGAAATTGAGCACTCCTTTTGAAGAATGAAACATTCTCTTGTATTTTTATAATTTTCTTTACTATTTGAATATAGTTGAATAATTCAACACAGGTATGAAAATATAGAATTAAACAAAAAACTATGTGGCTCATGGAAAATCTACTGAAACCGGAACCCTGGTATAGAATATTTAAGTAACAAGTACCTGTTAATTTCTTTTTTAACCTGCTTGATAAGTATATACAACAAACTCTAAATAATAAGGGAATTCTAACTTTAATTCAAATTTGATAACATTTTTTAATTTAATTTTAAATAATACCATTTTCATAATATCTTAAATTTATTATGAAAAACAAAATTATTTCTATTAAATCATTTATAATGTTTAAAAATTATTTATAAAAATTTATAAACTCATTAATCATACTTTCTAATATGAATTTTTCATAATCGTGTAAAAACCATAAGAACATGTCCAAAAGAGGTTTCTAAGCTTGAGTATCTAAAAATACATACATATCTATGTATGTATATATAAATATTAGTAATTAAATATTAGTATATATGTATGCATATATAAATATAAATATTAATATTTTTGGTTGATTTTTCCATAAAATTGAAATATATATATATATATGTATGTATCTTGAGATATTCAAACTTAGAAATCCTTGTTGAGGGTGCTCTAAGAACTAATCAAGTTTTGCTAAAATAGTTAAAAAGAAATTGTTTGAGTAACTCACTAGAATTCTCATGGTTGGAAATGATTTATTAGGTTGTGTTAAAACTATTAATATATATATCATTGACTTTTTAAATCAAAATAATTCATCAACAAAATCATTTTATAATTATTTTGGAAACATAAGTTGAATAGAAATTAGCACTGTTATTAAAATTCGCTATTAACACATATTTTTCAAGTAAATTTTTAAATAATTGATCTTAAGAAATTTTGAAAAAAGGATAAAATCAATGCAAATATCAAAACCTTTTAGTTAAAAATTTACATCTAATAACTAATTATATAGTTTTCTTGAAAAAAGAAACAAAAAAAAACAAGAATTATAAATTGTTTTTTCTTTGAATCATTGATACAATATGTTGTACAAATTAGGCCTAGGCAAAAAAAAATGGAACCGGAAATTTAAACTGAATCCAAAAACAACTTAAACTCGAACGAGATCAAAACTTCAAATATCTGAATGGTTTTTATATTTCTATCTAAAATAATTTATTAGAACTAGAACCAAATCGAAAACTAAATGGATATCCAAATATATAAAATATTAATTATATATATACCTAGTATAACCATATATATAATATTAAAAGATATTAAATCACCAAAAGTATTTGAAAATTCCAAATTATCAAAAAATATCTGAATTACCTAATATCATCCAAAAAGTTCTAAATATTTTTATCCAAAATATCTCAAATAATTTGAACTATTCAATGTTTTCATCTGAATCATTTATTCACTCAATATTTCAACCACAGTAACTGGTATTTTATTTGAATTACTCGAAATAACCAAACCGAAACCAAATATAAACTGAATTTTTCTGGATATTAAACGGTTCTTAATTGTATTAGTCGAACTGATCTGGACCTAAAATTACCCAAACCGATTTGAACCAAAAAAATGTCAGTTTCTATATGGATCCTCGAACCTTTCACTCAAACATACGATACTTTAAATATTCGATCCAAACCAAACCAATATCTGAAATGTTCAAGCCTAGTCCTAGCTACAATTCTTTTAATGAAAAGAAAAATATGTATAAAGTTTATGCTAGTTTAACGCTTTTCTTTCGAATAAAAGTTTGACCACACAAAAACAATTCATATAAGCAATTTCTTGACGCAAAAGAGAGAAATTTCTTGTTTAAAACTTTTAAAAAATCTTCTTCGTCTCCTTTTCATCTCTTTACTAATGGATAGTGGAAAGTCATTGCTGGTGCTCGTCTTTCTTCTGACCATCCCTGTCCGGACTCAGAGAACAAAAACAGAGGCTCCAACAACAGAGTTTAGTGGAAAACAAACGGAGGTTCGGATGGAAGGAGATGCGAAACCTGATGGGCTACTGAAGGTATCATTAGTGGGAGTATATACAAGGGGTTTTCAACCATTTTAATTAATAAAACTAATAACCATTTTAATTAATAAAACAAAAAAAAGAGAGAGAGAAGGAGTTCATGTTCTGATGCAAAACCAACCGGTAGTATCTCAAGAAGATTACTGGTCCTCGAAGTTCAATAAAAATGGATCTTATTCGGTGAAGTCAGGCTATTGGTTGGCCACAGAAGAAAAGAACAAGGAACTGAAACTCAGTATGGCGGCTCTCCCATCGGTAAACCCTCTGAAGAAAACAGCATGGAAAGTAATGGCTCCTCCCAAACTGAGATGCTTTCTGTAGAAATTTTTGTCTGTTGCTTTACTTGTCACAGATTTGGTGTTAGCAAGAGGAATGAAAGGAGATGATAGATGTCAGACTTGTGGGATAGTGGGTGAATCTATAAATCATGTCCTCCTCATTTGTGATTTGGCTAGGCAGACTTGGGCGGTCTCCAACATTCTATATCCGGCTAATGGATACCAACATTCTATATATGCCAACTTGAATTACCTCTTTAGGATGAGCAAGAACAGTCTAATTGATATGAATGTCTCCGAGCTTAGCCCTCGAGCTTGGCCCTGGATCATTTGGTACATATGGAAAAACCGTAACTCTTGTTTGAAAGTGCATTGTATTCTCCTTTGGATATCATGAAAAAAGCGTGTGAGGAAGCTGATGAATGGTTCCTCGCCCAAAAAACTGATAGAGAGATGGGGGAGGAAATGATCGATGAGGTTAGAGTGTATGGACGGTCTCACGGCTTCATCCCCTTGGATTTGTCAGATGTGAGATAGCAATGGACTGGTGCAAGAGAACAGAGAACCTGGGAGCGGCATGGGTCACCAGAGATGAGCGCGGCCAAGTTCTACTTCATAGTAGAAGGTCTTTTTGTGGCACTTCATGAGCTATACAAGCAAAGGTTATGGTGGTGCAATGGATGGTATAGAGTATGATGAGTTTGAAAACGAAAAGGGTGGTCTTTGTCTCTAACTTTCATGATGTCTTTGAGGTGGCGGTTAAACCCAACCTCTGGCCAGCCATTCGGTTTGAGGCTTCAGAAATCTTACAGTCCTTGTAGGGTTTTGAGAAATGTTGCAGCTGGTGGATTCGATGTCTATTAGAAGTCTCTTTTTCATTGTTTAGAGTGTTAACAGCTTCGGGCATTTTCAATCCTATATTGATGTGGGACATCCACACTGGCTTGACTCTATCTTTAAAGATGAAAGAGAAACCTCTTTTTGCTAGTTAGAAAAGGTTATAGAACAGGTCTTTTGGGGTATAGGTGTTGTTGGTTGGGTGTTTTTTGGCGATCATATCCTTGTTGGGGTTCTAATGAGTTGTGGCTTGGCTAGAACTAATTTGATGACAGTATTGTTATTGGTCACCTTTGGTGATATATTTATATATATATATATATATATATATATATATATATATATATATATATATATATATATATATATATATATATATATATATATATATATCCCAATTTGAGGGGAAAAAAGGAGTGGAAAAGAGAAGAAGCAGCACTCATCAATTTTGTAAGAAACTTTCAAAATATCTATGAAACCAACTAACCATTTGTACCTTTTTAATTGATATTAGGTGTTTTCCTGCACCAAGTGCAGAAATAAAATTTTTAAAATTTAAATTATATATTAAAATGATATTTTTATAGTTTAAGATTTATTATTTACTTACAATATTTAATTTTAAATGTTCATTAATTATATGTAAAACCAAATTAAAATATATTTTTTATTTAATAATACATATGTATATATTTAAAATTATAATTTAAAAATATTTTTTATCTATTTATTTTGGTCACATATATTAAATCAAATTCTATAAAATAAGGAGAAATCCCCTAGACGTTAAGAGAATTTTTTTAGGTATATAATTTTCAAAATGCAAAACTAATAGTATATCTAAAATTTATAAAACTAATGGAACTAGGATTTTGAAGAATTGTTTTAGTCATAAAATTATATAATTATAAAAATAGAATTAAATAATATTTCAAAACTTATAAATTATTATCATATTTCTATTTTTAATATTATATTAATTTTAATGATAATTTATTAGTTATTACTGTATCCTAATAAATTTATCAAAAATATAAATCAGCAATAAATGTTTATATCCATGTGACAATTAATTCTAAGTCATGCCATCATTGATGTCATCATTTTTTTTTAAATTAATGTGGCGATGATACATGACAAATCACTTCTCAAATAATGTTTAGGGGATACATTTTTAAAAAAGAATAAATTTAATTATGTAAAAATGTTTTCTAAAAATACAAATACAATATTACGAAGAAATCCGTATAAAGAAATTGATGAGTGTGGATGTTCTGAGGCTCACTGAGTTTTGTTTGGTGGAATATAAATCTAACAATAATTAATTTGGTTTAATTGGACTGTTTTTTTGGTTAGTTCAGGTTTTATTTTCATCAAATGGAACTCAAGATTTATTTTTGTGGATAAATTGGTTAGTTTGGTTTTCGTTTTAAAGTTTTATGATTTGGTAAATACCATAACATTTATTAAAACTAAAGAATACTCAATCCATAATTGAATAGATTTTAGAAAATTGCGGGAATCATTTCATAATCTATAAGCAAACTTATATCAAAAAACAATATAATTTGTTTTGATTTGATTGGCAAAACTCCATTCGACCATAGACGTCAGACCTAAAATACAATGCAAGGAAGAAGGATTAACATATGTTATGTCGTTAGGTTGTTACAAAAGAAGTGCTAATAGAAATATCAATACGTGTGTGGAAAATTATCAGTCACTGACTCACGGGTTTTTCTAAGGAAAGTATATAAGAGACGTTTATTGGCAGTTTTTCTAAGGAAAGTATATAAAAATATCAATACGCATGTTTAGTGGTAGTTTCTTAGCAGAAATTTTTTATTTTTTTAAGAGACATTTCTTAACTTTTATATCCCTTAAAATGATATTAACCTTTGGGTTTCTCCTTAGTGGTAAAACATTAAGTAGAGTACCTCACCAATATTTTTATTATTAACTTGTGCAAAATTTAGTTATTTAATTATTTAAAAAGAAATAAATAAAAGCATCCTCTAATATAAGGTCACGTGTATTCATAGTCTCTTTACAAAAGTTGAAAGTCCCTTTATGTGGAGACTTTTCTTGTTCTCTTTCCTCTTCACTATTTTCTCTTTCTTCGTTGTTATACATTTAATATTTTTCTATTGGCGAGAGACGGTAGGAGGTACTTGCACTGCTAGTGCTCTTATTTTCATCAAACAGCTTTAGATTTATTTTTGAAAATGAAAACCCCTCTTTCAAATGTCTATATTATATTATTATGACTTTTTCATCTGATGCATATTTGATAGTTTTTATCACTATAATTTTTCTTTTAAAATAATATGTACTCCTATATAGTTTATTTATTTATTATAGTATTGATTAAGCTAGGTTTTGGCAAAATACTTACTAATTTCAGAGTGAGTTTAGGCCATGTTTATTCTCAGTTTTTTATGGTGTAGTTTTTAATTTAAGTTGATTTTTTTTAAAAAAAATTGGCTAAAAAACGACTCTTATATCTCTTATTTAATAAATAATTCTTAGATTTTCTTAGTTAAAAGTTAAGAAACGTCTATTAAAAAAGTTAATAATTTTTATTAAGAGACCTGCAATAAACATAATGTTATGCTTTTAATTACAATTCTAAATCCAATGCCACTTTCTACCACCAGATTTATTCATTATATTTATTATGTATACTACTGAGGCATCCTAAAATCAAGTTTATTGACCAGTTTGTTTCCGTATTAAAAGAAAAATTAAATTAATTATGCTAGCTAAAATTCATAAGTTTTGCCAATAGTTTATTAGTAACCAACAGTCTTTTTTGTAAAAAAGAATATTCGTTTCCAAGATATTATAAGCTATTTTTCTTTTCCCTTCAAAAACACTTGATTAAAAATTCATATACGTCACCATAACAAAATAGTACGACTGCCAATCAAAAATTTATACCAGAAAGTTGTTTTTAAAATTTGATAAGATATCTTTTTTAATTGAAAAATATAAGGTCTATTATGAAAATAGTAAAATGAAAAGGATAAATCTCTACTGAATTATGAAACTAGTCTATAAGGTAAAAAAAAAATTCTCTACTAAATTCTGCTTGCCTCTTTGAAGAGGCAAAGTTGCCACATGGAACGTTTGACACCATTCTGAATATCTGATTCCTGAACTTTGCATGTTTCTTCTGGCATAACTCTTAAATTTAGAACTTAGAAGAAACATAACGGGTTGTTTTATCCTAACATATATTTATGAATATCTTGCTTTTGTTGTTTTCGGGTCAATGTAAATTTATTTTATTTTTCTTTCAGAAATAGAGTGAGTGGCTTCGTTACTTGTAGGAAAAGTTTTCAGTACTTTTTTCCGATGATGAAGAAGAATACAGTAAAAAAAAGCATACACTCAAATTTACTAAAAGTAATGACAAATTACCTAGTTTTGGAACGATACTTGTATTCTCTATTACGCCTACACGTTACGCATGCATGCATCTAATTTATTAAAACAGAATCATTGTTAACTTTTACCCTTACAACTACTTGGAATATTATTTATTTTGCCATTGAACCTACTTTAAATAAATTAACTAACATTATAATTTATACATATATGTATTTGTTATGAATTTTTGATTTCCTCTTTACTTCCTAAAATCTCGGAAACCATTTCTCTAATTTATACTAAATAAATTATTAATCTATTCTATTAAAATAGAAGTCACCATTTCACTTCATGTGTGATTTTTTTAAAATGGACCTTCCCTAGAGGAGAAAATTTCATTTATTTTTAATAACAATTCTGCTACATTAATTAATCACTTACAAACATCATAACAACTATATCCTATAAACCCGTTCGGTTTACGAAAACATGTTGGCACCAATAATGAACCACCTAATATATTACATACAAATAAATGAGACAAATGTCACATTAAAGAAATCAAAATCTGTCGTCATGAATGTACTCTTAAAGATGCCAAAGCTTTGTAGACCTTACCGTCTAATGAACTTGTCTTTCTCTCCAATGACCATTGTTCATCACCTTAAAAAGTTATTATAACAGAAATATAGAATCACCTAACAAAAACATACACAACCATTATTAATGAATCAGTTTTTTTTTATAACCTTAACATTAAAAAATCTGTCATAACTCCTTATGGTGTCACGACCCTCTAACAAATAAAAAGTTTGTGTGATCTCTAATTTAGATCCATGTAGGATTATTAATTTCACTGTTAGCCTTCAACATCTTTTAATAATCTTATTACTTTATGAATCAAACACAATAAACAATTGGAGAAGACGAACATGGTGCACAATTTACGTTAATATTAAAATTTCATATGCATAAATTATATAATTAATATATTATATATATTTTATAAATATTATATTGTAGAACCAAAAAATATCTTGGCTAATATCTTCAATATAACTAATTTTTAAGTTGATAAATTAACAATATTAGTCATCATGCTATTAAGTAGATAAACTAAAAAATATTGTTAAACGAAAAATCTTGAAAAGATATATTATTTCCTACAATTATGGTTCAAGGAAAATCTTCAACCAAGAATATATTAAAATGAATAATATATGATATATAATTTATAAATATCATATTGTAAAACCAAGAATATCTTGGCTAATATATTCAATATAACTAATTTTTAAGTTGATAAACCAACAATATTAGTCATCATGCTATTAAGTAGATAAATAAAAAATATTGTTAAATGAAAATTTTTGAAAAGATATATTGTTTCCTACAATTATGGTTCAAGAAAAATCTTCAACCAAGAATATATTGTTTCTTACTATTTCGACTTATCTTTAATGCTACTGATGTGCTCAGGTTTTACCACTAAAAACCAACCGCAAGTGCACGGTAATGCGCGGTAGTACTTAGGGATCGAATCCACAAGGACCAAGGTTACACTATGGAACTTTGAGAGTAGAATTAAGCTAGAACAGATATGAGGGGTTTTGGTTTGTTCGGATTGTCACAATTGCTAATGATTTAAATTGATTTTATGATTTAAAAGGCGCTAGGCATTGGGTGATTCTCGGGAACACATTTATCATGAAACAAGTATTAATCAAGGAATATGATTTAGAACCGTTCTTGAACTCAAACAACTTTATTTAGTTTAGCCTACTCTCGTAGTACTAAACCCTATGTTATAGAATTCCAAATATCAACTCTCGCCATATTCAATATCCTAAACATGCATTCTTAATAGGTTCGATATGTTCACAAAGTCTATAACAACAACTCTCGTTGGTTACAGAACTTTGCTCATCTAGATTCTTTTCGGGATTTTAACTATCACTTTTGGTGTGTTAATTTCCTATTAATCATGAACTAGTTGTACCTTCTAATTCAAGCATTAAGATTAATATAGATGAAGAACCAGATGATTATTTTCCCTTGATTAACACATTAATTTCAGTGATTCATGGATTCCCTTGAATCACCTTAGCCTAACTAATAGATTACTCACACATATTAATTGAAACACAAGACATAATAGATTTCATAAAAGCAATAGAGTAAAGGGATTTAGAAAGCTTCTCTAGGAAGAGAAAGAGTTTCTCTTCAAGTATTCGATGAACTTCAAACTTCAAACTTCAAATATAACTTCAAACTTCAACAACAGGAACAAGAACTTAAACTAAGAACAAGAACTAAAACTAAGATAGATAGATTGTGTTGTGATGGGATGAGAGTGAGATGAGATTGGATTTGATTGGATTTGATGTGAGATTGAGTGATTTGGAATGGGATGCAACCCCTCTATTTATACACAGGTGAAGGCCTCCAAAGGCTCCAGAAATAATGAAAGGGTGAGTTGGTGCAGCTGTCAAGTGGAGTTCTTGGTGAAGTGGGATTGGGTTGGTGAAGTTGGTGGCCGCAGGACGTCCATCGATCGATTCATTTTTGGAGTAAAAATGGATCGATCGATTCATGCTGGTACGAGTTTGGAGTTGGGTCCAATCGATCGATTGTGATATTCAATCGATCGATTACTTTAGCTCGGTTTCATCCGCAGTTTGGCATCGATCGATGGGTTGTTGTGGTGAAACCCCAATCGATCGATTTGGCTTTGTGCTTCGTCTTTCGGTTTGATCCGTTGTTCGTTTCTTGCTCTAACTCCTTCGGATTGGTACGGATTTCTTCGGAATTCCAGTATGTAGTTGCCAATGGTTCCTAACGCGCTTTATTACCTAATTACCTGAAACACAACGGAAAACAAACGAGTAATCGAGAAAAACATAATAAAATAGACAACTAAACACGCAAAAACCTAGATACATCAATCCCCCCAGACTTGAACATTTGCTTGCCCTCAAGAAAATGTCCGACAAGAAAAACAGCTAATACCTGCAAACAACCATTTTCACCATATTTTGGTTTTAAACCACATCAGTTAGTACCAACATTTAGAAAGGATTCCACTTACTTTTACCCCATCCTTATTTCTCAACTATCTTCAAACCACAGCTTTGCAAGAAGTGTCCAAAGTTTCCACTGCCGACCTTTTTAGAATTTAAGGTGCGGTCTCATCTTGGGGGTATCGATCAAAAGATTCATGGATTCTTACTCTTTCAGGCTTTTGACAATGCGATTGGTCTTTTCCGGTTCATTTCCCCTCTTTCTTCTCGCTCCACTCAGTCAATGTCTCCCTTTATTTCGAGGGTATTTGGTATTTTTTTAATTGACCGAGATTTTGGACAGGCTTCCATGATGCAAGTCTTAATGGTTGTAGCCACCAAGCCCTGATCACTTCTTTTTGACCTTTATCCTTCAAATCATACTGAGTTATGATTTATCATCATGTTTCCCAAGTTGATTTTTGTCTTGGTTTACTTCTTAAAAGTTGTAGATGATTTACTTATCTTCTTTTTTTTTCTTTTTATTGAAGGGGAAAGAGAGGGGAACCGGATTGGTATAGACTTCGTTGTTTCCTTAGTCCTGAAGAGAGATTCCGATCATGTGTATACCAAGCCCCAAGATGAGAAAATTTTGAGTAGATTGAATGGTCGGTCAGTTTGGATTCTTTGGTCATTCTTGTAAGCATGGATGTCGGTTGATCAAAGTTTTGTGGTTTCTTTCCATGTTTCACAATCTGCAGTTTGTAGCTCAAGGAATGGTACTCAGATATTAGTTATTAGGTTGTTTAGCGAGGCAAAGCAAAATAAATCACACAAAAATTTAAAAAAAATCTCAATGAAAATGATAAAGAAATAAGTAGTAGACTCAAAATGAGAGTACGATAAGTACTCCCCCCAGACTTAGTTTACACCGTCCCTGGTGTAACCACTGAAAAATCAAATCATAAAAATGTCAAATAAAAATAGTAAATAGCGCGTAAAAGAACACTTGACCATACTGGGCGGTGGTAGCCCTAGTCCTCATCTGCGGCTCCAGATGTACCGGTGTCCTCAGTCCTCATCACTTTTTTTTTTTTTTTTTTTTTTTTTTTTTTTTTATATATATTTTTATATATATTTGTTTTTATATTTTTATATTTTAAAAACCAAAATGAAATTTACACACACTTACCAGTGGGTTGCCTCCCACCAAGCGCTTGTTTACAGTCGTTAGCTTGACTTTCGATTGACTCTTTTAACTTTGGGTCGGTTCTCCCAGGGAGACATCGTCTTCTCTTCCAGGGGGTTCAGTGTAGGCGAGGTGTGGTTTGAGGCATTGACCGTTCTCCACAAACTTGCTTCCATCGTGACTCCATAACACAACTTCACCATAGGGTATTACTTCTTTCTCGGGTGATGTGTTTTCACGAGTGATTGTTCCACAATAACCAGCATTCATTGAAGACTGGATCGGGTAGGAGACATCCTTGTTGACATTGAGGAGTGTGACCTTCTTATTTGAGAAGTCAATACATGCTCCAACTGTTGCGAGAAATGGAGTTCCAAGGACCAAAGGAACTCTCTTCGTAGTTGCCATCTTTACAACTGTGAGGTCTATAGGGATCGTGCATCCTCCAATTTTCAAAGGAAAATCCTTGATGAGGCCCGTGGGGGTTGTGGAAGACGAATCCCCAAACATGAGAGAGGTTGTGTTTGGCTCCATGCTTTCAATACCTAGTTTCTTCACCATTTCCATTGAGATGACATTGACATTGGCTCCACTATCCACAAGAGCATCATTCATGGTTATTTTACCAAGGGAACAAGATAGTGTGAACTTCCCTGGTGACTCTAGCTTAGGGAGAGACTTTGGTGGGACTTGTTGATCGATCAGTGCTGTAGAGACGCCTAGAAGCTCCGCTACTTCTTCTTTGTGATCTAGAATGTCCTTGATGAGCATCATTTGGACATAGGCTTCTTGCATTGTATCAAGCTCTGGAAGCTTAACTCCGATGTCACTTAAGTCTTTTCTGAATTTGCAGATGACCTTCTTTTGAGCTTTAGTGATAACCTTCTTCGGATATGGGAGTTTTTCATAAGGTGATATCGTAGCTTTGACTCCAACTGGCTGCACAACCTTTTTCTCAACCTTCTCCACGGTTTGAGCATCAGCCTTGGCTACAATGTGTACCTCATCCTGCACAAGTGCAGATCCATAGAGGAGTCTTTCAATCTCGTCCACCTCTCTCACATGATCTGGCACTTCATCTTCAGCAGAGATGACAACGTTGCAGTGGTCTTTTCTTGGGTTATGTTCTCCTCTTCCAGGAAGAACCCCACTTGGTCTTTGGACAGCTTCTGCGGTTTGAGCAACTTGAGTCTCCAGCTTCTTGACATGTGCGGAAAGAGATTCCCATCTGTTGTTCATGTCTTGGAATATGGTGTCAACCTTTTTGTTGATCTCTGTTGCTGATTTCTGCTGGTTGAGAATCAACTGTTGCATCATTGCCTCAAGCTTAGATTCTTGAGGAGCTGGAGCAGAGCTTCCACCGGTTTGAACTTGGGCTTGATTCTGCGGTTGGAAATAGTTGAAAGGTTGCTTCTGTTGGTACCCTCCTTGGTTGAAGTTTGCGTTCTGGTTACCGTTTTGCCCCAAGCCTTGCCCAAATGGTTGGTTCTGCCCGTAGTTTGGGTGTCGATAGGCTTGTTGTCCCTGTGGGATCCTCGGTGCTTGGTTCTGTCCATAAGCTGGTTGTTGGAATCCTCTGTTTTGTGGATAGTTCTGTCCACCAATGTAGTTCACCGCGGCTTGTTGTTCAAGATTTTGGCCATCCACAAAGTTGACTGCAGCCTGTCACGCGGGTGACCCGGGTTCGTTCCCCGGCAACGGCGCCAAAAACTTGATGTGCTCAGGTTTTACCACTAAAAACCAACCGCAAGTGCACGGTAATGCGCGGTAGTACTTAGGGATCGAATCCACAAGGACCAAGGTTACACTATGGAACTTTGAGAGTAGAGTTAAGCTAGAACAGATATGAGGGGTTTTGGTTTGTTCGGATTGTCACAATTGCTAATGATTTAAATTGATTTTATGATTTAAAAGGCGCTAGGCATTGGGTGATTCTCGGGAACACATTTATCATGAAACAAGTATTAATCAAGGAATATGATTTAGAACCGTTCTTGAACTCAAACAACTTTATTTAGTTTAGCCTACTCTCGTAGTACTAAACCCTATGTTATAGAATTCCAAATATCAACTCTCGCCATATTCAATATCCTAAACATGCATTCTTAATAGGTTCGATATGTTCACAAAGTCTATAACAACAACTCTCGTTGGTTACAGAACTTTGCTCATCTAGATTCTTTTCGGGATTTTAACTATCACTTTTGGTGTGTTAATTTCCTATTAATCATGAACTAGTTGTACCTTCTAATTCAAGCATTAAGATTAATATAGATGAAGAACCAGATGATTATTTTCCCTTGATTAACACATTAATTTCAGTGATTCATGGATTCCCTTGAATCACCTTAGCCTAACTAATAGATTACTCACACATATTAATTGAAACACAAGACATAATAGATTTCATAAAAGCAATAGAGTAAAGGGATTTAGAAAGCTTCTCTAGGAAGAGAAAGAGTTTCTCTTCAAGTAATCGATGAACTTCAAACTTCAAACTTCAAATATAACTTCAAACTTCAACAACAGGAACAAGAACTTAAACTAAGAACAAGAACTAAAACTAAGATAGATAGATTGTGTTGTGATGGGATGAGAGTGAGATGAGATTGGATTTGATTGGATTGGATTTGATGATGTGAGATTGAGTGATTTGGAATGGGATGCAACCCCTCTATTTATACACAGGTGAAGGCCTCCAAAGGCTCCAGAAATAATGAAAGGGTGAGTTGGTGCAGCTGTCAAGTGGAGTTCTTGGTGAAGTGGGATTGGGTTGGTGAAGTTGGTGGCCGCAGGACGTCCATCGATCGATTCATTTTTGGAGTAAAAATGGATCGATCGATTCATGCTGGTACGAGTTTGGAGTTGGGTCCAATCGATCGATTGTGATATTCAATCGATCGATTACTTTAGCTCGGTTTCATCCGCAGTTTGGCATCGATCGATGGGTTGTTGTGGTGAAACCCCAATCGATCGATTTGGCTTTGTGCTTCGTCTTTCGGTTTGATCCGTTGTTCGTTTCTTGCTCTAACTCCTTCGGATTGGTACGGATTTCTTCGGAATTCCAGTATGTAGTTGCCAATGGTTCCTAACGCGCTTTATTACCTAATTACCTGAAACACAACGGAAAACAAACGAGTAATCGAGAAAAACATAATAAAATAGACAACTAAACACGCAAAAACCTAGATACATCAGCTACGTTTTTCAGAAAAACTATAATTCACTCAATATATACTCAAGATTAATTATTTTCCATAAAATAAGACTTACCTAAAATCATGGTACAAATTCATCTGACCTTTAAAGCTACATGCTTCAAAAAATTACACATGAAGTCCATATATATTCAGCTTTAATTATTTTCCATAAAACAAGATAATCCTAAAAACGTCGGTCAAGAAAAATCTATTAAAATTCTCTTCTTTCCTAAATTTATGACTTAACCTACGATTATGGATGCACTATCAACTATATATATGTAGACCTTACCATCTCATTCTCATCCACATCACAAAACTT
The DNA here is from genome assembly GCA_905132765.1 of Moricandia arvensis. Taxonomy (NCBI): domain Eukaryota; kingdom Viridiplantae; phylum Streptophyta; class Magnoliopsida; order Brassicales; family Brassicaceae; genus Moricandia; species Moricandia arvensis. Next base: position 83,111 of record CAJHQP010001920.1, read on the forward strand.
AAGAAAAAAATGTCAACCAATAAAAGTGTAACTCTGCTTAACAATGTTAAGCCTTACAAAGAGGGTTGGCGTATTCGGGTTAAGTTGATTCATTCATGGAAGCAACATACAAGTTATGGTGGGGATTCTCTGGAATTGATCTTAGCAGATGAAACTGTAAGTTAAATTATAGTTTCAAATAAATTACATATCTATGTAACAAAAGATTTTGATCATACTAATTTAGTTGTTTTAAATATATGAAAATGTGTTTTCATTTGAGTTGATGTATTAATATACACAAACCACCCAAGTAATAATATAAACAAATACGTTTGGAAAAAAAAAACTGTAACCAATACCAAATGAAAATGAATTATTTAACATACCATTTTAATTATTTGAATATTTGATATTAATATTATCCACAAATACAATTTATCTATACTATTCAAAGACATAAACAACAATAATTTTATATACAAAAAATATTTTAAATGTATACCCGCGCGGTTGCGGGGGTGAAACTCTAGTAATAGTTAAAGGGGTTGAACGTGTGCCATATACAGAAAATTGGATATTTTGTAACTTCCCTTTATTCCAACATTTTCGGGATCAAATTCTCTTATAAACAAAAAATAATTGAGCACGTAAAATACTTGACTACTTCTAATGCTAAGTAGAACAGTAGTCGTTGCAAGTATCAAAGAAGGCCACCATCAAGTTAATTAATACTCATAAATATTTATGAATATATTTGAAATTTTTTATTTTATATTTGTGTTTTTATAATTATATTTGTGTTTAATCATTTACCAATAATATAAAAAAATTAATGTTATTATTATATAGAAGTAATACATGAATAATAGAAAATATAATTTATTATATTTGTATTTTTGGTAATCATATTTATGTTTAGTCATTTATCAATAATAAAAAATTAATATTATTAATATATATATAAATAATACATGAATAATAAATAGTTTAACCAAACATTTATCAATTATGCATGATCCTCTTTTAATAAAATAGATTTTTTATTTTTTATTTTTATATTTATGTTTTTATAATCATATTTACGTTTAATCATTTATCAATAATATAAAAAATTAATGTTATTATTATATAGAAGTAATACACGAATAATGAAAACTTTAATTTTTATATTTATATTTATTGTAATCATATTTGTGTTTAGTCAAATATTTTATATTATTGATAAATGGCTAAACACATATATGATTACAAAAAAATATAAATATAAAATTAATTTTTTCATTATTCATGTATTACTTTTATATAATAATAACACTAAATCTTTTATATTGTTGATAAATGATTAAACACAAATATGATTATAAAAATACAAAAATACAAATAAAATTTCAAAAAAAAATTAAAACAAAAAATATATCTACTATTTTAAAATAAAAAAATTCAGAAAAATTTAAAACAAAAAATATACCCGTCCTTTAAAAGGCGGGTCAAAATCTAGTGTGTTATTCATTTTCCTTTCACCGCAACGCACGTATTATGTACCAACTTCCAATACAAATAGTCGTTAGTAAAACGTGTCCAATGAACCCTTATTTTTTTGGGGTCCAAGTTCAGTTTCACTTTTGAGTTGTCAAAACATTAGTATTTTGTTCGAATTTTATAATAGTTTACCAATTTAATCTAAATCAGTTTTAATATTACATTACACACTATATCAGTTTAATATTATATTACACAATACGTTTTTAGAGAAATGATTAACCAGAGAAAGAAAGAGGTAATGGTGCATTATCTTTAAAAGTTAACTTTATATAACCCCCCCCCCAATGGAATCAGAATTACAAACACACCCAAAAAAAAAAGTGACCAATAATTTATTAGTTATATTAAAAATGGAGAACAAAGGGAAGAACATCGAAGAAGCTCAAGAAAGTTGTTATCAACACTGGATGAGTTTACAATCACAACGCGTCCCTAAGCTTAAACAAGCCTTAGGGCATGTTTAGTGCATGTCCTTTAAGTTGGATCCCTTAACGTACAGTCCCTTAACTTTTAACTAAAAAACGTTAAGAAACGTTTCTTAAATCTCTTATTTAAGTGACATCCCTTAGCGTTTTTAGTTAAAAATTAAAGGATCGTACACTAAGGGATCCAACTTAAGGGACATGCATTACACATGCCCTTAGCTCAAGGGCGCAGTCACGAAAGCACCGCCGATGATAACAAGCTCCGTGAGTTAACACAAAACATCATTGGAGACTTCAAAAAATACGCTGGAAAAAGAGCTGATTTATCTCACCGATGTAGCTCGAGCTATTACGCGCCGTCGTGGAACACTCCTTTAGAAAACGCTCTTATTTGGATGGGTGGTTGTAGACCTTCTTCTTTAATTTCTTTAGGCTCGTTTATGCTTTGTGTGGGTCTCAAACTGAGATTCGTGTTACTCAGTTTCTCCGCAACATCGACGGCTACGATTATTCAGGTTAGGGTTTGGACGTTTTCGCTTTTTAAAGTTTAACAATGACTTAAACCAAAAAAAATTATACTTTTCTGTTCGGTTTTAGCGAAATTTTGGAGTGGTTTGGACATGTACATCTTACTCGATTTTAAATTTATATATGAAAGTAACTGTAGGCTTTCGTTAAATTGATTGGTTTGGATCGATTTCTCATATGTTCGTTTGTTATAATTTGACTGACTTCAGAAACTAGTATTTTCGGTTTAACTTTAGATCTAAAAACTTAAAAATATCACTAAAGTTAATAGTATTAATATTAATATATACTATATAATACTCCCTCTTTTTCAAATTAGATATAGTTCTATCTTTTTTTCACTCCAATTAAAAGAACGATTAAATGCTTAGTTTTACTCTTAATTAACTATTAGAATTCCATTCGTTTTTTCTTAATAAATGCAAGGATAAAAGAAATAAGTTAATGACATAAATTATCTTAAATTATTAAAATGACATTTATATTGTAACATAAATTTTCTCTACAACTACTTATAAAAGAAAACGGAGGGAGTATGACTTAACGAATAACAGTATATGTAGTTATATTTTCTGACCATTTTGAATTCTGCTGGAATCTAACCTGAGACTTGGTTTGGTTTCAGCTTAATAGGTGTGAAAGATGAATTTTAGTTGGGTTTGTTTTGTTTGGTTTAGTTGTTCGATATAAACACCTGGGATGGTTTCAGTTTAATAATCTGGTCCAGCTTTACAACATAATTCCATCCCGTATGTTCCAGAAAATATTTGGTTTACAATTTGTCGTTTTCAAAATGATGTAACCAGTTTGGGACCTTGTGGTTAAGTAGCAAGGCGAAGGAGAAGGGCATGGGACGTCAACACTATACGTGCTATGTGAGATTAAATCACATTTTATCTATATAAACATTTTAGTCTATCTAGTCTACCTGATCCGGTACTTCTTTTTGAAAATTAGTTTAAACCCTTAGAATATTAACCTTTGGGATACCTAAGATTAATCGAAAAAATGATGTAACCAATAAATTTATACATATCTTGATTTATACATATATTGGTAGTGGCTAAAAGTTATTTGTTGGAGTAAAGAATTATAGTTGGTATTAAATCCAATTTGGTCTGGTTCAACAGGTAGTGGTGGCGCATCACTAGGCGATCTAACGGCAGAGCAACTAGCAAAGATCAACGTGTTGCATGTAAAAATCATTGACGAGGAAGAGAAGATGACAAAGAAAGTTTCGAGCCTGCAAGAAGACGCGGCGGACATCCCCATCTCCACCGTGGCTTACGCGGAGGAGCACGTGGGGGAGCCTAACGCAATGGTGGATCAAGCTCTCGACAAGCAAGAAAAAGCTATGGCCACTTTATTGGCCGAGGCCGATACTCTTAGGGTAGATACTTTAACCAAGATCATAGAGATACTAACGCCAATGCAAGCGAGGGATTTTTTGATGGCCGGAAAAAAGCTTCATCTTTCAATGCATCAGTGGGGAGCGTTACGAGATCGGCGCCGCGGTGAATGCATAATTGACGCTGGAAATGATGCCGGAGGAGAGGAGGAGGAGAAGTAGTCGTCTCTATAGTGGAGATGGGGTTATATTATAGGTACGTACGTGTCAACTATGAGATCGCTTTAATAACAAAATTTTATAATCTTGCAATTATAAGGTTTCATGACATAGTTTAGGGATATATAATCCTTATATGCTAGTTTTATTTTCCGAAAACTTATCTCATCATTGTGCAATGCGTTTGGATTATATTAATAATATATGAACTTAACGGAATGAGAAATAATTTATGATGGTAATAATATCTTTTCTTATAAAAATAGTTTTTAAAGAGAAAAATAACCAAATAGATTTTATTAAAAAATATAAATATATATTTATATTTATAGAAATAATTAATCAAAATTTAAAGTTTAACGTTAGGGAGCGGATTTTGGAGGTTGAGTTTAAAATTTTTAAAATAAAAAAAAAAAAATTTAAGTTTCGATTATTTTAGTTATAAAAGTTTAAAAATACTATTTAAGAGAATTATTTTGATGAAATTAAGTGATAATATTGATAAATATATTATTAGCTACCTATTGCTTCGTTGCAAACTACAATTGGCTATTGAAGACAACATTATAAGCAGGTGTTTGCAGTATTTAATAACATGCAATTTTCAATAAGATTATGATTAGATGTTTGCAGGATTTTAATAACATGCAATTTTATTTTCTCCTCAGAGTGACAGTACTATTCGATGGATGTACAACTTTGCGTAATGGCACACTGGGACGACAGTAAGATTCCGTTAGCTTTTTATACTCAAAATAGATTTCTTCTTTAATTTTTATTGTGTGATAGGAAATATAAGCCAGAAAGAAAATTATTGGAGTGTCTAATGCGATATATACGGATAATTAATTAAATTATTTGTATCGTGACACACACTTGTGCATTGTTATTTTGGTAAAACCTTGACAATACAAGATATAAATGAGATATATCATTTTGTTATTCGAAAATGATTTTAGTTTAATGACTCGTTTTCGGCAATATATAATTCGATCTTTGTTGTAGACGTGTGTGGTACCCTGATCATCGAAGAAGGCCAACTAGACTCGCAACAAGTCCATATTCATTTGTTACTTTATTAACGAATGTTTCTTGGTAGACAAACAAGTTAAAAAAAAAAAAAATCGAACAAACATAGTTGCAATAATATGCGTCATTGACGGGACGAGATAGCACAACTGGCAAGGGTCTGGGTAACGGAACTTCGACTGGAGTGCCCGCCTGGGTTCGAACCACGAGTGGCGAACTACTCGTTCCTGTCATAACACTGGTACTGGGCCTTGGCCCAGGGAAAGCCCTCTCGGGTGAAGCTGGCCGGCGACCTGACCGGGCCCAAGAATTGACCCGCAAGGGAAACCCTGGATTAACAAAAAAAAATAATAATAATAATATGCGTCATTTAGATCATGAAATGCACATTCCATATATTACACAAAAAATAAACAAAATGCAAAGATTTTTTTATTATAATTTTGGTCATAAATAATTAGAATGAAAAGTTACTTTTTCCATTTCATAAAAAAATTCATTTTAATTTTAATTTTTTTTTCACAAAGAGTTTTAATTTTATATTTTTAATGCAAATTTGTAAATAATATTCCAATTTTAACCTCATTAATCTATTGTATTAATTGGAGAGATATTTTTGTAAATGTATTAATAATGGACAAAAATAACTTTTTACTAGTTTTCTTAATTTGTGTGAAAAGAGTCATAATAATACTTTTTATGAAATAAAGATAATATTTTATTTTCTCCATATTTCATTCATTATATTTCATTCTTTTTATTCTATAATTCCAATTTACATTTATCAGCTGCAGCCTTCAACATGAAAAAAAAGTCAAACCAATTAAAAACCAATCCAAACCTTACCTAAATTCGAACGTCCGAAAAAGCCGTTATATTTAACTATACACCGATTTGGTGGTGAAAAATATTTCAGATTTTTGTGTTTTGACTTTTAATATTAGAACATTCACAATGGTGTTACCTATTGTGATAATTAACGGTTGATTTTTTAATTTTTTTTTTCATTTTCAGATTTTTGTCTTTAAAAAATATCAACCAATCGTGGGTCGCCACGTGTCATGGGAACCGCAAACAGTGTAAGGATTCACTAAGAAAAAATCCTTATTTAAAGATTTTAAAGATCGAATCCTTAACTTTTAGTGAAATTTATTGATTATTTAATTATTTTTTCTCTAAAAACTCCTTTTATTAACTCTCATTGGATATGCTCTAAGTAAGAGGGCCATATATGCAGGAAGGGATTTAGTCTAGGATTGAATGCACTTTATAATTGGAGATGACACTTATATAAATGCATAGACAGACCCATGGATCCCTGATTATCCTCCAAGACCACCAAAGGCAAGAGTACTAGGTATGAATGAACAAAAAGTTAACTACTACTTCATTGAGAATGGGCAACAGTGGAATGAGATTAAACTGAGAGATTGCTTTGCTGCTGAAGATGTTGAAAGAATTCTTCACGTTAAAATATCTAAGATAGCCAAGTTAGATATATTGGATTGGCATTATAATGAAAATGGGGTGTATTCAGTGAAATCAGGTTACTAGTTATTGACACATTTGCCTGGGAACAAAGAGGTTTTACCTATATATGGTAATGTCACACTAAAACAAAAGATCTAGAAGACCAATGTGCCTCCTAAAATTCATCATTTTGTTTAGAAAACTCTGTCTAAAAGTTTGGCTACATGAAATAATCTACGACAAAGACACATTACTTCTTATGATGAATGTAGGAGATGATGTCAAGGGGTAGCGACTAATTAAGAAGCACATCTTATTTGACTATGTTTATGCTTTAACTATTTGGAGGCCCCCCGGTGTCACAAGTGCGGTTATAATGGATCCAATGGCTACACTAGAAGAGAAGATTGATGTGTGCAAACAAATTTTCTTGAACTCAAGATTGCATCATCTGCAAAACCTACCTTTTTGGATAATGTGAAGCCTATGGAAGAGTCTAAATATTCTGGTATTCCAACAAAAACAACAACACTGGAAGAAGTGGGAATATGGTTGCTGACAAATTGGCCAAGCAAGATATACCATCTGGTCAATGTACCTATATTAGGATTATGTATTCTAGACTTCAAGTTAATAAAATTATAATGTTATTAAAAAAAGCAGGCCATATATGCCTAAGATAACGTCATGTCCATGGGCTTTGTACACATAGGCCCATTATAGTTCGAGAAAACCCTAGTTCCTTCCCATAAAACTCATTTCTCTTCCCACTCGACCCTGTTTTGTCTCAGCAACTCTCTTTTAGCTCCTTGAAATGGTAACTCTCCTCTCTTTATCGATTTGGCCCGTAGATTGTTCCAGTGATGTTATTTTCTTTATCTCTATGAATGTAGGCGTCAGAGAAGAAGCTCTCGAACCCCATGAGGGACATTAAGGTCCAGAAGCTTGTTCTCAACATATCCGTTGGTGAAAGTGGTGATCGTCTCACCCGTGCCTCAAAGGTCTCTTCTTTGAATCAAAATTGAAATAAAAATCGTTACTTTACGAACTGTAACGGGTCTAAAGACATGGTCTTAGGAAACTTGTGAATGTGTGTGTCTGAATCGTTGTGTTTGGTCGTTATTAGGTTTTGGAACAGCTCAGTGGACAAACCCCTGTTTTCTCAAAAGGTATGAGGATTTTAGATTCTTAGACCATGATTTAACCCGGGTTGCGGTTCTTAATGTAATATAAGAAACTGTTTTTAAGAAGAACCGGTTTTTAGTTTTTGTAGTTAAATAGTTTATTAACCCCACTTTAAGAATTCTGGGTTAATCGTGGTCTTATAGTTTAATTTTTGTCTTTTTTAATTTTTTTTTTAATTTTTAAGACATGTTTTATTTACTTTGTATGACAGCGAGGTATACTGTGAGATCTTTGGTATTAGGCGTAACGAAAAGATTGCATGCTACGTCACTGTTAGAGGTGACAAGGCAATGCAGCTTCTTGAGAGTGGTTTGAAAGTTAAGGAGTATGAGCTTCTTAGGAGGAACTTTAGTGACACTGGTTGCTTTGGATTCGGTATCCAAGAGCACATTGATCTTGGAATCAAGTAAGTCTTTTTTTTTTGTTTTGTGGAATCAAGTTAAAGGAGTATGATTTTCATTTGTTATCACTTTGTGAATTTAGGTATGATCCATCTACTGGTATCTACGGAATGGATTTCTATGTTGTTCTTGAACGTCCAGGATACCGCGTGGCACGTCGCCGTAGATGCAAGGCTCGTGTTGGTATCCAACACAGAGTGACTAAGGATGATGCAATGAAATGGTTCCAAGTCAAGTATGAAGGAGTTATCCTCAACAAGTCACAGAACATCACCGGCTAAAATAATCTTATATAGATTTTTGTTGATGTTTTCTGACTTGTCACCGGATAAAGATTTTCTTGTTGTAGTAAAACCTTTTTTTTTTGACATGTGTGGTAGAATCTAAAATCTTTCAAGAACCTTGGGAGATCTGATTTTTTTTTCTTGAATTTTCTGTTTTTATTACAAGCCTCCTTGCACTTCTATGCTGAAAAATCTCCACAGAAAGGAGCAATAATTACACTAAGAGGTTTAGAATTGGTTCTTTTTGGTGGATTGAAAGGTTAACTGTTTCTTACAGTTTTTATTTCCAATGAATCCTGATGATTCTATCAGCTTGTCTCCAGGAGATGGTTTGTACCATCTTTAGGATGTATAAGCCTCAAATTTGGTTGACAAAAGAAAAGAAAAGAGAGAGACCAAACTAAGAGCATCTACATCAATGAACCCCTTGGGGTTCAAGTTTTGATTTTTTTATTATTAATTTTTTCTTTTTCTTTTCAATTTTTTTTAAAAAAAAAAAAAATTAGACCACTCGCGAGCCGCCACGTGTCGTGTGGCCCGCGCTACAGTGATGAACCGGGTTCATCCCAGAGAAGCTGCAAGAGAGAGGTTCATCACTGTAGCATTATTATATTATTTTTTTGGGAATGCGTGTGAACCTCCCCATTGAACCCTCAATGGGGATGCTCTAAGGGCATCTCCATTAGTGAACCCCTCATGGGGTTCACATTTTTATTTTTTTATTATTAAATTTTTTCTTTTTCTTTTTTAAAAAAAAAAAAAAAATGGACCTATCGCGGGCCGCCACGTGTCGTGGGGCCCGCGCTACAGTGTTGATACAGGTTCATGGTGGAGTGCTTTTGGGAGGGAGGTTCATCTTGGGAAACGTGTGAACCCCCCCCATTGAACCCCTTTAAAACTCCTAATGGAGATGGCCTAAGAAGTCTTTAGCAAAGCTTGCCATGATAGTGTTGTTGCTTCAAAGGCAAAAAATTGAAAGAATCATAGCCACTTTTATTCATATGCTCAGTTGGCTTCATTTTCACAGCTTTTTGCTGTATTCTCTAATCATTTATTTGCTGTCCATAATTTGGCAAGTGTAATAAGTAGTAATCTATTAAATGTTTCAATCATTTTAGGAACAATGGTTACTCTAAGAAATAAATGATGTGAATAACAATAATTTATTGGATTCTCACATTCATGTTTACTTTTTGTCTTCTCCACTCATTTCTTGGTCAGTCAATTTTTTTGACAAATGTTACTGTATGTTTTAGAATTTTTAGGTATATTAAAAAAACATATAAAATTTGAATTACCAATACATAATTTTTGTAACTTACTATTTCCTATAAATTTTAGCTAATAGAATTTTAGTAATTTTATTAAAATTTACAATTTACTATTAACTATTGCATTGAAAATTTGCATTGAAAATGTATAAAATGAAATTTTTTGGAATAATATTTTTTTTTCTAAAATACTTCCACCATTTTTTATATTTAACGTTTTAAAAGAATTTTTTTGTTCTAAATTAGTTGACGTTTTTATTTTTTTTATGTAAAATTTATTAATAATTAATATTAGATGACCATTGATATTATAGTTTCTATTTTATTATTGGTTGAATTGTGGTTACGTAAACAATTAATGATGTTTTTGTTTAAAAAAAAAGATTAAATGTTTTTAAGTCTATGTGTATAATCATAAAACGTTAAATATTAAAAAAATTGACGGAGTATTGATTTTTTTGAAATGAAGAGAGTATTAATAACATGGAAACGGTAAAAAAATAAAAAATTTGTATGAGAATAACGTGTATTAGTTCTATAAACAAAACAATTTGAATAACATTACTAATTGTTTAAACAACCGAGAACATAATCATAACTTTCCCACTTCATTTACTCTCACGCACTCAATGCAAAACAATTACAAAAGCAACAACAAATAAAGAATCCTAAACCGGATCTGTACCGGTCTTAACCGAACGGTCTGAGCTATTTCGAAAGAACACTCCACTTAGCGAGAAGAATGAGGAAGACGATCAAGAACACAAGCGAAGAAAGACCAATGGCTACACCAAGCACAGTCTTGTTAGACTCATGTTTCTCTGATTTCTTGTCCCCATCGTCGTCATAATCATCTTCCTCTTCCTCCTCCGACGACGACGTTGAGTCCTCCTTCTGCGGCGGAGATGATAACGGCAAACCGTATTTATCACACGGAGCAATACCAAGATTCAGTTTCCAAGACAGAACAGTGTTGTTATAACAGAGACCACTGTTCCCTCTCACTTCCAAGAACTCTAGTTTTGTAATGAAGCTTTCGTTGAACGGTAAAACTCCATGGAAGGAGTTATCAGCGAGGTTCAAGTGTGTGAGACTCTTCATCCCGGTGAAGAATCTCGGAACGACACCGTTTAGCTTGTTCCCGCTTAGATCCAAACGTGTTAGCTCAGGGAGCGAGGAGACCGAGCTTGGGATTGGTCCTGAGAATCTGTTGGAAGCTAAAGACAAGTTTTGTAGTAATGTCAAGTCTCCGATGTTGAGTGGTATCTCTCCGGAGAGTGAGTTACGAGACAAGTTTAACGACTTAGGTTTGTGAGGGAGAGTGATGGAAGGTCTTAGGGAGCCTCTGAGTAGGTTGTTTGATAGGTCGATGTGAGTGAGGTTGGAGTGAAAGGCTTTTGGGATTTTTCCTTGGAGGTTGGAGGATGAGATTGTGAGGGAGGTGATGTAAGGCATGTTTCCGAGGACGACGTAGAGACCGGAGGCTGTGATTGGGGTTGAGGAGATGGTGAGGGTTGTGAGGTTGACGAGGCGGGCGAGGTAGACGCCGGAGAGGCCGTGACGGTGGAAGGAGGAGAGGGCGGAGAAGGTGTGGAGGGAGGTTGGGAGGTGTTTTGGGGGAGAGAGAGAAGGGCAGTTGAGGAAGGAGAGGGAGAGGAGGGATTTGGGAGAGGGGTTTTAGGGTTTTGGAGGGGAGGGAGAGCGAGGGGGAGCAGGTTTTGAAGGAGAGAGAGGTTATGTGGCGGAAAGGAGAAGCGTCGTCGCAAGTTATGGTGGTTGAGGAGTGGTTGTTGTTGTTGTTGCAGGGATCTTTGGTTGTTGTGAGGATTTTGAGAGATTTGAGCTGTTTTGGGTCTAGTGGAGAAGAGGAGGAGATGGTGGCTATGAAGGCTATTAGTAGGAGGAAGAAGAGGTGAAACTGCGGTTGCGGTTGCGATTGAGGCGGCTTCATAGTGAGAGAAGAGAGAAAGATTGGTGCATTTGAAGAGGTCTTGTGACGCTCGCTTATAAACTCATACTACAGCATGGCAGAGTAAAATTTTACCAGTTAAGTAGCAAATAGCTAACTTGTGGATCAAGCAACCAATTGGGGCATGAATCTCTAGAGTCTATTCATAGGCCCAAAAGGCCTAGTAACAAGTGAACAGTAAGAGCCAATGCTCAAGACTCAAGAGATTGAGTAAACTTTGACAACTCTAGTTGTATCACAGACCACAAGATTCTCAGACTCGGACTGATTTGTGCATAGCCAATTCACCTGTTTAAACAATACATAGCTAGTTAGATGTCAGAAATAGAATAAGAAGTGGCAAAGCTAAAAGAGCAATGAGAGCTTTTCGTTACCTTCTTGCTCAGGTCAATATTCAAATGGAGGAGATCTCTGTTGTTATTGTTGTCTGAATCAAGACATCTAACGCAATCCCAGAATTTAACTGTCTTATCATTACCACCTGAGATCAAGAATCTACCTTTTTCCTGAAACTGAGAAAACGCTACACAGGAAACAGCAGCTTTGTGTCCACCAACAGAGTAATCTAAACGAACCCTTTTCACCACATTGTTGCTGCTGCTGCTGCTGCTGTTTCCTTTCGATGTTCCTTTTCGCGAAAGCTCTGATTCGATATTGATCAAGTCGACAATGCCATCACCTCTAGCAACAGCACATATCTTGTCTAACTTATCAACCATGTCCATTTCCGGAACTGCTATCGAGTGAACAAACGCAGGGTTTAGACATTGTCCTGAGTTACTAGGTGTGTCAGTGCCTGAAAGGATACAGCAAAATCACCCGTGAAATCAGGTTTAATGGCATCTATATGGCTTAAGGAACCTGAATCAGCGGCTTAGGCTTACTGAAGTCTATAATCTTTTGTGAGCGACCTTTTGAGAAATCCCACAAAACAAGCTTTGCATCAAGTCCACCGGTAATAACTGAAAGGAAGTACACACTTTAGAAACCTTGAAGAGATAACAAATATGTAATAAATAGTTCGTTACCTTCCCAAGGTCTCCATGGAATGAACTGCACAGAACTGCATATCTTTAATGTTACATTAAGGTCTGACTTGAGTTTTCCTTTCACAGAAGCGATGAAAACAAAACAACGGCTAAAAAGGATACGCTTGTATGGCCAGCTCTAAGGGTTTTATAAAGACACTTCTGACCAATGTCGATAATCTGTGTTCAAGCAAACTAATCAAACCGAGAAAAATTCACACAAAACTTATGCTTATGTAATCTTTCAAGTATCAAAAACAGCCACTAAGGTACCTTGACATCACCAGAATCATCTGCAGAAGCAAGAAAAGATGATCTTCCATTGCATACCACCTAAAAATAATCAAGATATCCAAAAAAGATATCAACAATGATGTATATCAATCTGATAAACTTTCAGAAAGTTTCTCTACCTGGTTAACTTCATCTTTGTTGTAACTGTAACTCTCTAATGGCTTCCAAGTACTAGCACTTAGCTATGAAAACGCAGAAAGAGAGAAGCTTTTAACTGCGTGAATAATAATATGTTTATAGTTTTATCAAAGTTTGGATTTTTCTTTTACCGTATGAACATCAAAAGATTTGATTTCGTTTCCATGAGAAGCATAGAGAATGTTCTCGTTACCTAAATAAAAAAATAATCCACAATAAAAACAAAGAGATGAAATTGAGACAGAACCAAAAAACAAGAGAGACAGAACAGAACCTGTCTTGAAACAAAGAGATGAAACTGGTTCTGTCCCAACATCAATGTTAAACTGGACATCTTTACATCGCAAATCAAACCAGGAAACGCAACCATCCTGTAATCGAAACGAAAGTCTAAGTATAATAACGAAAGTAACCCTAGATTCATTGGAAAAAAAGAGGTTTCAATTAGAGACCTCGCCGGAAGTGACGACAAGACCAGGACGGTCACGGGAAGATATACAACAGGTGGCAGTCGCTTTGTGGCCTTTCAGCTTCCTGGTTCCGCCATTGACATAACTGTGATAGTTTTCGCCGGCGAATGCGCAGTTTGACAGTTCTAAATGCGTCGATGTTGTGCTGTGGACAAAAAGCACTAGCTGAACCAAACCAAAACACCGTTGAGATGTATAAAAAAGATAATAATAATGCGTCTGCCGGGAGTCGAACCCGGGTCTATTGCTTGGAAGGCAATTATCCTAACCGTTGGACTACAGACGCTTTTGTTTAAACGCTACAGTTGGAGTATTTATTACTTAACGAAAAAAAACTGTGTTACAGAGCGCATTTTTGTAACAACATAATTTTATTAATTAGATTGTATGCCACATTACTATTGAAAACACAAGAAATAACAAAGATAAAATGATATATAAGACCATAGAACACATGGAATAGGTTGAGACGATGATTCTTTTTATAATAATAATTAATAAGATACATAATATATTATTATTTTTATGTAACTAATATGACGTGATAAGTAAAAAGAAAAGTAACTATAAAAACTGGATACGGCCAAGTGGTCTGTTTCGGTTCGAGAGGCAAAGCAGAACAGACGCGACTCTTGACGTCCTCCGGCTTCTTCTCAGTTCTCACCGCCGTGAAACTCTTTTCGACGATCAGTCTTCTCCGATTTAACCCCGCGCGTAGAGTTTGTGCTCACGTTGCTAACTGCTCGAAGCGACTTTCAGTTTACCCTTTACCAAACGTTACGAGAATGGGCTGCATAGGATCCTCTCAAGGCCAGAGAACGAAGCCGGAGGTGAGTGGAATCAATTTTCTTGCAACCTTTTTTTTGGTCATGCTTCGATCGTCTCCCTTGTTCGTATAGTTTATGCAATGTGCAGCATCACTCGCTTCTTACTTGTGTTTCTTGGAGAGGTTGCATGATGTTTAGCAAATCTTGAACAATGTTCTTGAACGTTCACTTTTACAAGTTGTTCTTCTACGCAAGATCCTCCTGTTTCGTTGGTTTTGTTATTTATATTATATATTGGTTCATTCTCTTTTTGATGAGTGTTTGTATGTTTTGACAGCGAGGCGAAAGAAAATCAAGAAACCTAAACCGTGGGCGCATACCGAGCCAATCACAAGGGCACAGCTTATGAACATGCGTGAGGAGTTTTGGGACACTTCTCCACACTATGGTGGTCAAAGAGGTATACATGTTTCTTTATAATGTGCATTTGATTGCACTTATGAGCATTTCTTGGAAACTTTTCGATTAAATTATTACTGATGAACAGAGATTTGGGATGCACTTCGAGCTGCTGCTGAAGCTGGACTGAAACTAGCGCAGACAATTATCGACAGTGCAGGCGTCATTGTTCAAAACCGTGATCTAACATTGTGTTGGGATGAAAGAGGTTTGCAAAAACAACATAAATGATCTGATTCTTATTTTTTTTTGTTTCTTGTTTGTGTTACCCTTACTGGGTTTCTTTATTTACTCGATATGCAGGTGCTAGATATGAGCTTCCTAGGTATGTTCTAAGTGAACCCACGAATCTGATCCGCGAGCAGGGGGACAGTAACTTCTATGAACGTTGACACAATGAGACAGAGGCCAAAGCTTAGTAAGTAGTAGTAGAGGAAGACTAGATATAATCTGAAGCAAGTCTCTCATATTCTTTACTTTTA
>CAJHQP010001921.1:0-98364 GCA_905132765.1 Moricandia arvensis
ACACACAGATTATATTCTAGCTGTCGATGAACCGTCTTGTTCTCCCTACACATCATCTTGTTGGAGCTTCTGTGGAACGAAATGGGCCTCAAACTGAAACTATTTTGGCCCAATGAACTTTTACGATATCGGATCCTCTTTATTGCTCTTTGAACTGAGCTATTCTGGCCCAATTGTTAAATTTAGAAGAATGTATATTTTCCAGTACTGTTTTAAAAATACTCCATCCGTTTCTAAATATTTTGTATGTTTTGGGGTAATGAACGCACAAGGATTAAAACATACATTTTTTGAAAAACATAAATATTATAAACTAAAACTTAATCAGCTAATCATTAAAAAACCATAAAAATCATTAGTTACACAGTTTTCCATAAAACTAAATTAATATAAAATATCAAAACATCATGTATTTTGAAACATAATAAACTTCCAAAAATACAAATATTTTGAAACGGAGGGAATAATATTTTTTAACAACAAAAAAAATAATTTATTATATTAGCTAAGATTATTAGTATATTACAATATTATATTTCAATAATGACTACATGAAATAAAATCTGGGTAATTAAATAAATGTACCAATGCATCAACTTCCACGTATCATATCTCCAGTGCTAATTGCAGCATCTAATAACATTTAGTTTCAGTTAATTAAATTTTTTTTTACAGATTGGATTCAAACACAAGTAACAAACTAACAAAAAACAATTAGTCCACGTGTCCCTGTTATATTACTTATTTTCTTAAATACTACAAAAAGAAAAAAAAAGGAAACATGACTTTTGTATTATAATATTGGATTGTTTCCTTTTCTAAAAGGAAAATTGGATATATCTTAAGTTTGTTTAGGTAAATGATTTTAATTTTTGGTTTTAATAAGAAAATATTTTAGATGTTTTGATGATTAATTAAAACTAATTATATGAAAAAGATATTTACTACAAATGATAGATAAATACTATAGATATATATATATATTGTAATCTGCATACTTTTGTAAGATTATTAACATTCCCATATGTCAAATATATATTTTAAAGTTATATTTAAATATTTATTTATTAACTAATTTAAAATTTAAAATGAGAATTGATAAAACAACATAGTATTTACGATACTTTTTAAACAAATTATTTAATTATAAGTGTATATTTTTAAAAATAACATATTAGTTACGTGCGAAAGAAATTTAAGTTTAGATCTAATCATACAATATTTTAAATTTTGTTAATGAATCTAAAAATGAAATAAACAAATAATCATTTTGCGAAACACGGGCAATAAAATTACCCGCATTTTTTTAAAATGAACCTTCTTTATTTATGTAGTTAATCTGTAATAAATAGCATGTAATGCTCAATTGTAATGGCTGTAACAAAAATATGGTGCTATATAAACAAACACATTCATAGTTTCTCCTACTTTTATAGATTTCTTGTAATTTATATGTTTGAAATGTTTAAGAAGCTAGATACTAACAAAGAGGATACATATGTTTTTTTATTCAAGAATAGAGTATTCAAATTAATGCAGGTAATTAAAAGCTTTTTACTCCCAAAGAGGTAAAAAACAGAACAGAAGCTAGAAAACCAGTTGTATCCACGTCAAGATATTCAATCTCGTCTGTTAATCCTTTCACACAAACGTGAATATCACCGTTGAAAACAAACCTGTCCACTAAGAAGACACTTGGCTAATTTTACTGAATTGTTACTCGGAATCAACCAGTAAATAAATAGAGACATGAAATGAAAAAGAAAGACACAACAAGAAGAAGAAGAGAAG
Source organism: Moricandia arvensis (assembly GCA_905132765.1). Lineage (NCBI taxonomy): Eukaryota > Viridiplantae > Streptophyta > Magnoliopsida > Brassicales > Brassicaceae > Moricandia > Moricandia arvensis. The sequence continues at coordinate 1,792 of CAJHQP010001921.1, forward strand.
AACAAGCTTTTGTTTTCCTCTTTTGTATTTTCTTATCCCGCCTTTAAACTGCATTATGATCTCCAAAGTATGCATCTTTATGATGAATCATCTAGTCTCTCTCTGTTTTTGCCTCTACATGCTTTATTCTAAAATGTATTTTCATGTTTAGATGATGAGGATGATTGGTTTGGGAGGCGCTCCTGGTTCGCCTAAACCGGTTCGGATTGTTGTGGTTGGTGAGAAGGGAACTGGGAAAACAAGTCTGATCATGGCTGCTGCATCAAATGAATCTTTCCATCCTCATACAAACATCCCTCCTCTGTTACCTTACACCACTTTCCCTTGTGAATGGTTCCTTGACCCTATTCCTGCTACCATCATCGACACTTCTTCAAGGTAAATGTTTCTTATGATTTGTACCTATTGACGTCAATAAAGGCATGCATGTAACATTGTTGTCTCTGCAGACCAGAAGATAGAGCAAAGGTCGTTAAAGAAGTCAAGGAAGCGGATGCAATTGTTTTGACCTTTGCAGTTGATAGACCAGAGACATTGGACCGTCTGAGTGAATATTGGCTTCCTCTGTTTCGAAAACTAGAGGTTTAGTTTCATTCTTTCTTCCTCTTCATCGATCAGTTTGCGTGTATAACAAGTTTAAAGTTTATTTATATGCTCATTCCCTTAAACAGGTGAGAGTCCCTATCATAATGGTTGGTCATAGTGTTACCAACAATGAGTATCATAATCATTTCGGCATTGAAATAATGACCACACCTATAAGGCAACAATATCGAGAGATCGAGACAAGTTTTGAATGGTCTGCTCATCATGACAATTCAGTTGTGCGTGAGATCTTTACACTTTAAGCGTTTCAAGAATATTCACATTGTGAAAAATGACCATACTGATCAGTATCAAAATCTTCTTCTGTAGGCTCAAGGGGTGTTTTGGTATGCACAACAAGCTGTTATTCACCCTGTGAGACCAATATATGATCAAGAAACCAGTTCATTGAAGCCTCGTTGTGTTGCTGCCTTAACACGTGTTTATATACTCTCCACCCGTGACCATGATTACATTCTCAATGAAGCGGGGCTAAACAATATTCAGGTTTGCTTTTGTTTCGTGGCTTTCTTCTTTGAGTGCTTCTGTAAAGCAGCTAAAGTGCATAATAACAGGCTCGATGCTGCTATGAACCATTGACACCTTCTCAAAGCAGAGGACTAATAGATTTTGTGCAAGAACGGTGTCCACTAGGAGTTAATGAAAAGGGAATCACAATAGATGGTTTCTTTTTTATGATCACGTACCTTGTGGAACAAGGAAGGCTCAGAAAGGTATGGAATATACTTAGAAAATTTGGGTATAACAACGAGTTAAGACTCGCAGATGATATGATTCCTTATTCATCGTTCAAACGCATGCCTGATCAGGTAAAAATCTGCAGAAATATTATAACTCTAGTTTTAATATTTTGCTGATGTTTCTGATTTTGGTTATTTTGTTTTGTCATTGTGTAGAGTGTTGAGCTGACAGATGAAGCTATTGGTTTCTTGAGGGGAATCTATAAGAATTTGGATGAACATAGTGTAAAGTCTCATCTTTCTAGTTTAAATTACTTGTGGGAGTTATGATATTTCTCAAACATCAGATTTGAATTTTCTCAGGTTAATAGCTTGGGGCCTCAAATGATTGGATATATCTTTAAAACTTCACCTGAAAAGTAACATTTTAAAATTTGAAAAAGCGCGCGAAATTCGAATAGAATGTTTTCCTTTTTATTTGCTTAGGTGTAATTATACTGGTTTGATTCATTAATGACAGTCCTTGGAGGGAAGCTACTTATAAGGATGCTGCAGAGGAGACTGATGATGGAGGATTATCACTTGAAGCTTTCCTCTCATTGGTAATCAAGAACTAAGTCTTTCTACTGTTTTAAGAGGAACCCATTTCAAAAGTTTTGCTAAAGCTTTGAAACTTTTCCTTGCAGTGGTCATTGATGACACTAATAGATCCAGCTAGGAGTCTAGAATGTTTGATTTGTATTTGTAACTATGATCCATCTTCAACAATTCGCGTTACTAGGAGAAGAGTACTAGACCGCAAGGAGCATAACTCTGAAAGAAGAGTTGTTCAGTGCTTTGTCTTTGGACCCAAGAATGCTGGAAAATCTGCATTGCTCAATCAATTTATCGGAAGGTCTGTCTGTTTCTAACTCAACTTAATTTACAAACCATATGTCAAAAATATGTTTGTCTGATTATATGAATCTTAGGCCATACGATGATGACAAGAACAGTGTATCAACCGAACGTTATGCTGTTAATGTCGTTGACAACAATGCTGTAACTTCCAATACAAAGAAAACTCTGGTGTTGAAGGAAATTCAAATTCAAGAAGATGGATTCTTACCATCAAATGAAGCATTGGGAGCTTGTGATGTATCAATCTTCCTTTACGATTCTTCTGATGAGGTTTCGTGGAAGAGAGCCATTGATTTGCTTGTTGAGGTTGCAAGCACTAGCAAAGACGCGGGTTTTCAGTTTCCTTGCCTAATGGTTGCAGCTAAAACTGATCTTGATTCATTCCCAGAGGCAATTCAAGAAGCTACTAGAGTAATACTGAGCATTCTTCTTGATTAATAATAATCAAGGTTTTGTAATCATAAAATTAAATTACTATGACTTCTTGCAGGTTACACAAGATTTAGGGATTGAAGCTCCAATACGAATCAGTTCCAAACTGGGAGATTTCGATAACTTGTTTCAAAAGATATTAACCGCGGCTGAGCATCCTCATTTAGGTATTCCAGAGATTAAGTCAAAGAAGAAAAGGGATCACAAGCTAATCAAAAGATCTCTAGTGGTGGTTTCAAGTATGTTTTTTTTTGGTCATGTGCTTATGCATCTCATCATAATATTTGTGGATTCCTAAAATGTTTTTGTAACAGTTGGGACAGGGGCTTTGGTCGTTGGGCTGGCTTCATTCCGTCTCTATACCGCAAGAAAGCAGAGCTAAATCTTTAGCTAACAAAAAGATCTATACCTGTAATTTTCAATCAAAAGATTGTAGTTTTAGTTTTTCTTGTTCATGGATGCCTTGCTTTATCAGTAAAGAACTGTTTTCTATAGATTTCACTTCTTCTAAACTTCACCAACCTGAACAAGAAACATAATTAGAGTCATAGCTAATAGCTTCGAAGGTCAAATATGAGTCAAACAATGAGACTAGAGATCTCTGAAATGTTCCCTACTCTATCCATGATCTCTCTTTTATTGCTACAAATTTCTGAAACTTTTTTTCTTTGCTCTAGTTTTTTTTTCACAGCATGTGGAGAGGGTAAGCCATCTAAGCCATAGCTTAGGAAATAATTTTTATTTTAAAAAATACGCGTTCAATTTTTTTTTTGAATATTATTTTTCAAATTTCATTTTTCATATCCCAAAAATCTTTTTGAAACTATTTTTAAAACTATTATTTTCAATTTTAAATATTAACTTTTTTAAAAAATCTAAATCCCACCTCTCAAATATAAATCTTCAGTCTAGATTAATTAAATTTTAAACTAATCTAGACTTCAAGTTTGAAAATAGTTTCAAATACAATATTTGGATTTAAAAAAAAACCTAAAAAATCAGTATTTCGAAAAAGGAAAAAAATTAAATTGAAAAATGTCTTTTTAATATAAAAATATTTCTTTTCTTTATTATTTATTTCTATTTTTATTTTTATAAAATACATGTAATGTTGATGACAAAAAAATATCTATAAAATACATATAGAAATGTATTTTACATTTCTAATGAAACATATTTTGGTTTTTTTTATGTGTTCATTTGGTCAAAAGAACTTATTTTATGGTCTTTGGGAGATTTACTTTTATTTAATTTTGCATGATCTTAATTTGATATATATTTTTGACTATCAAAATACCGCTGAACAATTGTGAAGTCTATGTAAATTTATTTTCATAGATGGGTACAATTTGTGTAGTTTTGATACAATTTCCGTTTCAGTTTAATTATCGTTTTAAGTTTTTACATATAATTTATGAAACATTTAATTTTATTTATTTTTAAATTATAAATATTATTATTTATAAATTAAATCACATTTTAACCAATAAAAATATAATAACGTAGAAATTTAATAAATTTTATATTAAAATCATAAAACGATATGAATTAAAAATTTTATTCTACAATAATAATTAAATTGAAATGGAGGTATTTGTTATCATTTGATAGTGCTAAAACTTATAGGTAATCATTTTTTCAACTAGCCATAATCATTTTTACTTCAAATTTTTTTATTTAAAAATATATTCCTTTAAACATAAACGAAACTGTGAGAAAGAAGTAGTGGATAAACATTAAAGTGAAGAGTGAGAAAGTTCTCTCTAGGAACCCCAAGTGGGCTTTAGTTTTAAAACATTGGGAAGCGTAACCTATTGCTTTTATATCTGGAAAAAGTGGTTAACCCACGTTTTAATTTCATCTCTCTCAATATTCTCTAACTTTTCCCCTTATTTGCTTCATAGTCACTTTCCCCGAGGTGTTCTTGTTCTTCTGTTCTTGAGCATTTAAGATAAGGTTGGTGGGTATTGAATTCGTTTCTGAGGTGGGTGAAGTGTTAAGAGTTTTTAAGTATGTCTGCTGCCATGGATAGAGCGTTGATGGCTCTATCTCTAGAAGAAGAAGATGTTCCCTTCACCATGCCGTATCTGCCTGGATTCAGCTCGGCGGAAGAGAATGTTCTAAGCTTAATGGGTCATACCTTGAACCCAGAGTGCCAAAAGTTGCCAGGGTTAATCTTAACCATGCCAAGGAAGTGGCAAAAAGAAGGAAGAGTGAGAGGAGTTGCGCTTACTCAAGAAAGATTTCAGTTCATTTTTAATAATGAACATGACCTTTTGGATGTATTGGAGAAAGGCGTACAGACCTACAACGAGTGGCCGATTGTTCTGGAGAGGTGGGTTGAGAATCCACCAGAAGACTACTTACAGTACATCCCTCTGTGGGTTCAGATAAGGAAGATTCCTGTTGACTACTACACTACAGCAGCTTTAACAGCTCTTGGAGACCTGATTGGAAAGACAAAGGTGGTGGCTTTTGACCCTACCAAACCAATTACTCAAGACTTTATCAGGGTTCAAGTGATTTTCAATGTGGCTCATCCATTGAGAATGTCAAAAGTTATCAATATCCGTGGAGGGAAGACAGCTACGATCCACTTCAACTATGAGAAAATTCAAAAGAGGTGTTTCACTTGCCAAAGATTGAATCATGAGAAGAGCTGCTGTCCCTTAAATGTGAAGATTCGTCAAGATGAAGCTATGGAAAGAAGAAACAGAGTCTTGGCTGAAAAGGCTAAAGCAGCTTACGCAATTGTTCAAGGAGATCCATTATTTGGTGTTTTGGAAGAGTCTCAAGTTGGCCTCAGTTCTGCGACTGGTAGACCTAAAATAGCAAAAGAAGTTTTAAAAGAAATGAGAAGGTATCTTACTGCCGAGACGGGGGAAGATCTTGCCATTAAAGTTGATAAGGTTAAAAAATCGGTGAGAGAAGCAGAAATGGATCCAGTGACTCAGAGAACCGTCCTTCATCTTGAACCGATGCCGATGGTTACTCATCAGCTTAACAAAGGGAAAGGTTTGGTCTTTGACTATGGGAACAAGGTGCATGACGACAACTTTATTGACTTAAATGTCAACCCCAACAAATTGATGTCTTCTGCAATTGTAGCAGCGAAAAAGCTTCACGTCCAAAGTGATCCTACCGTCGGTGATTCTGCAACTTTTGAGTCCTCTGATGGAAGTTTCTCTGGTCCGTTTTCTGATTGTCCTACGGTTTTTCTATCTGGCTTTTCGGAACCTAGTCATTCCGGGTCAATCAGAAAACGTCCAGCGCCACGGAGGAGACCTCCAAAATCGCAGCGTAAACCAAGAAAAGGAGTGTTAAAAATGGAAAATATGAACATCATTGAGGCGAGGAGGGAAGGGAAACAAGAGGTTGGTTCAAAGAAAAGAAAGTGTGGAGATGTGAGAGTGGAGAACGTTTTACCCAGCAAGGCGCAATGCCTTAAGGTGGTCCCAAATGAGGGATCGCCCTCTTCCCAATGAGCATAATGAGCTGGAATTGTCAAGGCTTGGGGCGGCCTCAAGACTTGACAATTCAACGTCTGCGGGAGATGAGTAAAAACCAGTTCCCGGAGATATTGTTCTTAATGGAAACGAAAAATTGTTCAAATGTGTTGTTTGATTTGCAAGTTTGGTTAGGGTTTGATAAGGTCTACACTGTTAATCCAGTGGGATTAAGTGGTGGACTTGCTGTTTTTTGGAAGAAAAGTGTAAGATTGGAAATCATGCAAGCTAATAAAAATTTGATTGACTGTTTGGTTCAATTGGGAGAGAAGTCCTTCTTCCTCTCATGTATATATGGAGAACCAGGTAGTGAAGGAAGAAGTAGAGTTTGGGAAAGTATCAGTAGGATTGGCTGCCACAGAAGGGAGCCTTGGTGTCTAATAGGTGACTTTAACGAGATTTTAAGCAACTCAGAAAAGATGGGTGGACCAAGAAGATCAAATCAGTCTTTTAAACCCTTTGTTGAAATGCTTAAGGGATGCGAAATGGAAGAGCCTACCAGCAAAGGAAACAGGTTTACTTGGGGAGGCATTCGATGGAAAAAATGGATTCAATGCTGTTTGGATCACAGCTTTGGGAATAAGTCTTGGCATGCATTGTTTCCTGGTTCTAATCAGTCTTTCTTGGAGAAGCGGGGATCTGATCACAGACCAGTTTGGCTAAACCTTTATGCTGTTCCAGTCACTTTCAGAGGACAGTTTCGTTTTGATAAAAGATTTCTCATTTGCCCTGAGGTTAAAAAGTTGATTGATATGGAGTGGAGAAGGAACAGCAGAAATCAATCGCTCAAGGTGTTGTACAAGATCAAAAGATGTAGAACGGCACTGAGCCGTTGGAAAAGGAATAACAAGACCAATGCAAAAGAAAAAATTCTCAAGCTTCAAGAGAGAATGGAATGGTTCCAGTCCAAACCGTACCCCTGCAAATTCATGATTGAAGGTATTCGCAAAGAACTCTTGGGTGCTTATAAAGAGGAAGAGAGTTTTTGGAAACAGAAAAGCAGAGATAAATGGCTTGCTCTTGGAGATAGAAGCTCAAAGTTCTTTCACGGGTCTGTGAAAATTAATAGATCCAGAAACCAAGTCTTGAAGCTTAAGGATAAGGTTGGGCAGGAACATTGGTCTGATGAAGCGAAGGCGGAGGTAGCCATTGATTACTTCAATGAGCTCTTCAAGTCTACCAACACAACTGCATATGATCCAGTGTTCCAAGATTTCGCTCCTAGAGTATCTGAGCAGATGAATAATGTTTTGAAAAGAACTGTGTCAAAAGAGGAAGTAAAGTCGGCGGTTTTCTCCATAAATGCTGATAGCGCTCCAGGCCCTGACGGTATGACTGGGTTTTTTTTTCAGAATTTCTGGGACATAGTAGGTGATAATGTAACTAGCGAAATCCAGGAAGTTTTTGAAAAAGGAGTCCTTCCAGGGGAATGGAATCTCACTTATCTTTGCTTGCTACCCAAGATCCCTAATCCTGAACTCATGTCTGACTTAAGACCTATCAGTCTTTGCTCTGTATTATATAAAGCGGTATCAAAGATTCTGGTTAAAAGGATGCAGCCTCTTCTGAGCAGCATTGTCTCTGTTAACCAGTCTGCATTTGTTTCTGATCGCTTGATTTCTGACAACATTGTGATAGCTCATGAAGCGGTCCATGCTCTGAAAGCCCACCCCAAGATATCACAAGAGTTCATGGCAGTCAAAACTGATATGTCTAAAGCATATGACCGAGTTGAATGGAGCTATCTGCGTTCTCTGCTGCGGGCGCTAGGGTTTGATAATCTGGTGGTTGGCTGGATAATGATGTGTGTGACTTCTGTCACATACTCGGTGCTTGTAAACGATCAGCCCTTTGGCCTGATTTCGCCGCAAAGAGGAATAAGACAGGGAGATCCTCTCTCTCCCTTCTTATTTGTGTTATGTACCGAAGGTTTGACGCATCTGTTAAACATGGTGGAGAGAAGTGGCCTATTCAATGGTATGAAATTTTCAGAGGAAGGCCCATCGGTTCATCATCTCCTTTTTGCTGATGACAGTCTATTCATGTGTAAAGCTAACCATGGGCAAGCAACTGTGCTTCATCGAGTTCTAAAGTTCTATGGAGAAGCCACTGGTCAGTGTATTAACCTGTTGAAGTCTTCCATATCATTCGGAGATAAAGTGAAAGAAGAAACTCGCATCATGGTACGAGATACTCTGGGGATCGTTAAGGAAGGAGGGGCGAGTAAATATTTGGGTCTCCCTGAATGTTTTTCTGGTTCTAAGGTGGAACTTCTTTCTTATTTGAAGGATAGAACACAAAGTAAACTGGATTTATGGTACCTTCAACACTTATCTCAAGGAGGTAAAGAGATTCTCCTTAAATCCACTGCTGGAGCTATCCCTGTATTTGCCATGAGTTGCTTTAGACTGCCAAAGACGTTGCTTACTAAACTCTCTAGCATGATGGCCAGTTATTGGTGGGGGTCTGAGGCGCATCTAAGAAAGACTCATTGGATCTCTTGGGAAAAGCTCTGCCTCCCAAAAGACCTAGGAGGAATGGGTTTCAAGGACCTTGAGTGTTTTAATCAGGCTTTGTTAGCCAAACAGGCGTGGAATATCCTCAACAGACCGCAATGTCTTCTTGCCAGGTTTTTAAAAAGCATATACTTTAATGATGGGGAGTTTCTCTTGGCCCCTATTGGTAGAAAACCTTCTTTGCTTGGAGAAGTCTGTTATTTGGTAGGGATCTTCTTCAAACAGGTCTGAAACACATAGTTGGTAATGGGCGATGTACAAGAGTTTGGCTAGACAAATGGGTGGATGATCCGCTTGAAGGTCTCAGGGCTCCTTGGATAAAGAACATCACGTTTGATGTCAATTTGATGGCAGATTCCCTCATTGATCTTGAAGCAAGAAGATTGAATCAGCAGAAACTCAGTGAGTTATTTGTGCAAAGTGATGTTGAGATCATCACTAGAACTCAACCAGTGTGTCACAAAGAGGATTTTTACACTTGGATTCACAACAAGAGTGGCTTAATCTCTGTTAAATCGGCTTATTGGTTAGCCTCGATGGCAAAGTTTCAAGCAAAACACCCTGAATCTTTTCAGCTTCCATCTCTGAATGGCTTGAAAGAGAAGGTCTGGAAATTGCAGACAGCCCCGAAAATAAAAATCTTCATTTGGAAAGCAATGAGTAACACTTTGCCTGTTGCAGAATTGATCAATGCCAGAGGAATGAATGTTGATGACAGATGTCAAGCGTGCGGAGAGGAGCCAGAATCTATTAATCACACCTTGTTTGGTTGCCATGTAGCCAGACAGGTTTGGGCCCTTTCGTCAATACCGAATCCGGGTGGAGGGTTTCATGAGCTCTCAGTTTTTTCCAACCTCGACTTCCTTATTAACTCAAGGAAAGGAATTAACTGTCTCAGGGTCTCTTGGAGGAGCTGGCCTTGGATTATATGGAACTTGTGGAAAAGAAGAAATGATTTGTATTTTAAAGGGAGAGTACTAACAATGAAGGAAGTGGTTCAGAAATCAGAGAATGAGGCTGAGGAATGGTTTCTTGCACAAAAGGTTGAAAAGGAATGGTCTGCCACAGAGAAAGGAAACACGTCTCTGACCCGGTCAAAATGGGAACCACCACCGGTTGGTTGGCTGAGATGCAATGTCGGGGTTGACTGGTGTAAAAGTCTCGGTTTGGGGGGAGGAGGATGGGTGCTAAGGAATGATCGTGGTACCGTCCTCCTCCATAGTCGCAGATCCTTTGTGGGTGTGCTTAATAAAGATGAGGCAAAATTTGAAATTCTAAAATGGGCTGTCGAGAGTATGAGGAGCCATCATATCTCCAATGTGATCTTCTCCGGGGAGCTGGAGGATATGTTTGGAGCTCTCACAAGACCTGATGCATGGCCTTCTTTTATGTTTTATGCAGGAGAAATTGAAAGAGAATTGGTGGGGATAAATGGTTTTGCGTTTCAGAAAGTATCGAGAGAAGCAAACAGAGGAGCTACTTTCATTGCACAAAGTATTACAAAAAAAGGGTTCTCACAATCATATGTGGCAAGAGGTCATCCTCTCTGGTTGTCTGAGTTGTTTGTTATTGAAAGTAGTTTCCTCTAACCCTGCTCTTAGATAGTGTTAGTTGCAGAGGTTTTTTTGGGGCTTTTGTAGTGTTTTTCCAAGGGCCCTCTGTCCATATGTTTGGTCTTTTGGTTACCTCTAGCTTACTAACCTGTTCTCCTCTATTTTGGGAGGTGAATTATAGTTAGGTTGATATGCCTTGTGTGTTGTTCTTAAGCAACTACGTTGCTGAATGAAATTTCTTTGACGGAAAAAAAAAAACATAAACGAAACTAGAAACGCCACCTGCTCATTGCATCTCCATCTCCGATCAACTCCTCGGTGGAAGTCAGAGAAGGAGACAAATGGCTATGACTAGGGCCACATCTGGCCCCGCCTACCCGGAGAGGTTCTACGCTGCCGCGTCTTACGTCGGCTTCGACGGATCCGATTCGTCGGCGAAAAACGTCAGCTCGAAATTCTCCAATGACACTGCACTAATTTTTTACGCGCTGTACCAGCAGGTCCATTGCTAACCTCACTGATTGTTGATTTTGGTTTCGAGTTTCACGAGATCTGGTGGTTTGAGTGTTGAATTTGTGTAGTTTCATTCATCGGATCCATATCTGTATCGTCGAAATTTCATCAGCTTTTCGAAATGATGCACTTAGATGTGTATGTATTGTAGATCCATTTGCTGGCCGTGTAACTGCTTAGTTAAATGTGGCCGGAGATCTGATTACCGATTTGATGGAAGACGTGATTGTAATACTTTCTAGGCTGAGTGTTGATGATCTATTGGATTTAACAATGTATACAGGCTACTGTAGGACAATGCAACACTCCGAAACCTAGTGCATGGAGACCAGTGGAGCAAAGCAAGTGGAAAAGGTTAGTTAGATTCGGTGCTGTCTCTGCCATCCCTTTTTTACATTTTTTCTGCTCGAGATTGGGAATCATACTTGTAGGAAGAAGCTTTGTGGTGGATATGATTATCGAATGATTTAGCTTTCATCAGTTATTAGAGTAGAAGAATCCACATGCCTCATGAATTAGGGAAATGGGAAAGGAATATAATAGATGTAAGCTGCTAGATAGAAATTACAAATGCAGGATTTGTATTTGCATCCCTTAGGAAAAGCTAAATGCATTTAAAAATCGTGTGACATAATGTTACTATGTAAATACAATCCTACATCGCCGAGCTTGTTACCGCTTACGATTTTGTTTGTGAACTTTCCTGTGAGGCACACATGCTAATGTTCTGAATCATTTCCATTTCTACTTAGTTGGCAGGGGCTCGGAACCATGCCCTCCATCGAGGCAATGCGTCTCTTTGTGAAAATTCTAGAGGTAAACGAGAGAGACGTCTATGGCTAATTTTTAGACTTTACTGGAGTAGCATAGGCTTGATTTCTTCTCTATTGCTTACTTTATATCAGGAAGAAAATCCTGACTGGTATTCCAAGGCATTTAATGATATTCCAGATCCTGTCGTAGATGTCCAAATCAATGTGAGTTTTGTATCCATGCGATTCTGTAATTAGTACACATATTTTTTGGTATCGTCAAGAAAGTCTTTTTTGAATCTTCTAGTGCATTCATTCTCTGTAGCAAACAAAAGATGAGCCTGTTGTTGAGAATGAGAACTCATTTAGCGAGACAAAGACAATTTCTGCTGAGAATGGACGTTTGTCAGAAACCCAAGATAAAGATGTAGTCTCGGAAGATCCAAATACTGTTTCTGTATATAACCAGTGGACTGCACCCCAAACATCAGGTCAGCGGCCAAAGGCCCGTTATGAGGTAATTTTTTTTTTCTCTCTGTAGGAAGATAAGTAAAAGGTCCTGTCTTTCACGTATCATCTATAATTTTTAAATTTGGTTTATCATATTTGTTTCAGCATGGAGCAGCAGTTATTCAAGATAAGATGTATATATATGGTGGAAATCACAATGGCCGTTACCTTGGTGATCTTCATGTGAGCAACTCACATGATTGGCAAGCATCAGCTGATGATATAACTAAAGTATTCTGTTTCATTTTCATTCCCACTGACAATTGTTGTCTTCTGTGGAATGTATTCAGGTTCTAGATTTAAAAACTTGGACTTGGTCAAGAGTTGAAACCAAGATTGCACCTGAATCAGAGGACACATCTCCAACACTACTATCTCCTTGTGCTGGTCATTCTTTGGTTAGTGTCTAACTTCCTACGTTTTGTTTTTGTTTCTACTTTTTGCTTTCCGGCCTAGAAATATTTACAACAGCGGTTTCAGCCAATGGAAAGTAGTAGTATCTTCGTGAAATCCACTTGCTATATTAGTTTGTAACAAGAAAGACTATAATTTTCACAAGCCTTCTTTGTTTGTTTTGTAGATACCGTGGGACAACAGATTGCTGTCTATCGGTGGCCATACTAAGGATCCCTCAGAATCTATGCAAGGTAGGCGTTTATTACCTTCTAAGACAGATATTTGCAAATATCTTATAGGAGATTTCTGAAATCTTAGTTCTTAGTATTACAATCAATTTTTACTGTTTCCTGTCACAGTGAAGGTTTTTGATACCCAAACCAGTACATGGTCAGTTTTGAAGACATATGGAAAACCACCGGTATATCTTCACTTCTCTCTTGTTATTTCATTAAAAAAAAAAAAATTGGCCATCAAAATACAAAAATAAAAGCTGTTCCCCTAACCCTTCCACAATATCTTCAGGAATCAGGATTAAGTTGCATCCGAATCCAAAATTAATTGATTTCCTTTTTCATTCAGAACTTCGGTATGCAGTTTGGTTTGTTGAACTGAGACTTTGTTGTCATTTTCTCTTGCTTTCAGGTTTCACGTGGAGGCCATTCAGTCACAATCGTGGGTAAAACCTTGGTGATATTTGGTGGGCAAGATGCAAAGAGATCACTTCTGAACGATTTGCATGAACTTAACCTAGAAACTATGACCTGGGATGAGATAGATGCCATGTAAGAATTTATGATGTTTCTGCATTATTTCTCTTTCAACGAAGTCAACCCCATTTAAGATATAGTATAACCAGAATAATACGAATATATTTCAACGAAGTTAAACTGTTGTCAACTTGCAGAGGTGTATCTCCTTCTCCGAGGTCTGATCATGCTGCTGCAGTGCATGCAGAACGCTACCTTCTTATATTTGGTGGGGGCTCACATGCTACATGTTTCGATGATCTGCATGTCCTTGATTTGCAGACTGTAAGTTAAGCTAAGTGTATATTGTTTCAGCTGCCTTTCAAACGTCAGCGCCTGATATAATTGTCACATATAGATGGAGTGGTCAAGACCAGCACAACAAGGTGAGGCACCAACACCGCGATCTGGACATGCGGGCGTGACAATTGGGGAGAACTGGTTTATCGTTGGTGGCGGTGATAACAAGAGTGGTAGGTCTATGCATCTTCCCCTGGTAATTCGATAGGAATTCGATAACCATTTATAGGAAGTGAAATGATATTTGCTTAGCCTTTTCAATTCCGTGTTGAATGATTGTCTGCAACCTGGTAAACGACTGCAGGGGCATCTGAAAGTGTTGTACTAAACATGTCAACTCTTACATGGTCGGTAGTGGCTTCAGTTCAAGGACGTGTACCCCTTGCTAGCGAGGTACTTAGATGGACAGACTTTGACCATATTGATGTCCAGATAACTATAAAAAAAATGTAATTTCGCCTAATCATTCCTGAAACAGGATAGTAGCCTTTTTAAGACTTCAAAATGAACCAGTCTTGCTTATTTCGTTTTAATCGTGCAGAAATTAAAGGCAATTCTTCCCTTTTTCTTGTGATAGGGATTAAGTTTAGTCGTTAGTTCATACAATGGTGAAGATGTGATAGTTGCTTTTGGTGGATACAATGGACGTTACAACAACGAGGTAGTGATTATTTTGTAAACCCGTAAGTACCATTCTCTTGATTTTACATTCAGTTCAGCTTCTAATTATTCCTCGACGTTAGATTAATCTACTTAAACCAAGCCACAAATCAACACTGCAACCAAAGACTCTAGAAGCGCCTTTGCCAGGTAGTCTTTCTGCTGTTAACAACGCAACAACCAGAGACATCGAGTCAGAAGTTGAGATGAGCCAAGAAAGCCGAATACGGGAAATTGTCATGGACAACGCTAACGCTGGATCAAAGGTATCTAATGCAGATATGATGATTATATAACGAGATAATAGTTCTCTTATTTTGATTTGGAAAATGAATCACCTAGGTTGAAGGAAACAGCGAACACATTATTGCGACTCTTAAATCCGAGAAAGAAGAACTAGAGGCATCACTGAACAAGGAACAGATGCAGACTCTCCAACTAAGGCAAGAGTTAGCAGAAGGAGAATCACGTAATACAGATTTGAACAAGGTATTCATAATAATATTCCGAATAAACTAGTGAACCAACTCTTCGTTAAAGACTCTGCAAAGTCTTTGAATTGCATTCACATTGTAACATCTCTGTTATATCTATCTTTCTTCTGACATTTTTGTAGGAACTTCAGTCTGTTCGTAGCCAACTTGTAGCCGAACAATCAAGATGTTTTAAACTGGAGGTACTAATCCCGTAGCCATATCTCTTTCATACCTAGTGAAGATGGAGTCTAGTGAAAATCGTCTTCACTGTCATCTATTGTTGATAAGCGTTCATGAACGCCGTTTGAATCTGCAGGTTGATGCTGCAGAGCTAAGACAAAAGCTTCAAACATTGGAAACACTACAAAAGGAACTCGAACTCCTCCAGCGCCAAAAGGCTGCCTCTGAACAAGTCGCAATAAACGCTAAACGACAGAGCTCAGGTGGCGTCTGGGGCTGGCTCGCTGGAAGCCCTCATGAGAATGATGATTCTCCATGATTATTTTTTCTTCTTCTTCTTCTTCCAGTAATACCTTTCTATACCCTTTCCTTTTTGAGCTTTAAATTACTATCGATGTTTAGCTTTTTTCTATATTGATTTTAATTAGTGTTAGTTCACTGTTATGCAAGTTATATATCACACAGAATATTTGTTAAACATTTTTGAAATATTTCTTTGGGATTTACATATACAAATCCATGCATATCAGTTTCACATTACTCTTCATAAGACTCAAAGTCTGAATCAGTAATATGCCAAAACCACTCTGTTATCATAAACATCAACACATGCTCATCGAAACGGAGCCAAAGGAGTAGGGCTGTTAGGAACCCTAACACACCTCAACTCTCTACAAACATGATCCAACATCCCCAGAAAATCCCTAACAATCACAAAGATCCTCAATGGATTCTTGTCATCACCTCTCACGTCTCCATGAAAATACTCTGCAATCTCTCCAACCCTCTCCATTATCCTCTTCTCGTCTTCCCTCAACTCCTCCAAGCTCTTCTCTCCGTATCTCAAGAACGAGCTCATTGAACTAACAAATGCTCTGTTTTCTTCGTCTCCTTTCAGCTTCTCGCTAGCTAGACACCTCAATTCTCTTAGCCCGTCTCTCAGATTCGATACCGAGCTAACGAGACCTTCCATATCAATCGTTGCCGTCTTCTTCACGTTTCTTAGCTCTGTGTTAAGACCGGAGACAAGATCTAGCCCCATCCTTCTGTAATCCTCCTCTTTCTCCTCAGGTGTTATGTTTTTGGTTGATCTCTGGTTCATAATCCGTCCCATGATGCTGTCTGAAACCCTGATTCCCTCCGATCTAGATATCTCTTGCACGACGAAGTGAAGCAGAGTTGTCTTCCCATCTGTGCCTTTAACATCAGAGAGCTTGAGTAGTGCGTCTAGCTTGAAGGCTTTTGCGCCACCGCGTATGGTTCCTACATTCATCCTGTTTCCAGTCTTAAGTACAGCTTCTAAAAGCTTCAAGAATAACCTGCTTGATGTAAGCTCCTTGCAAGCTTCCTAATTAGGTAACTTTTGTGTTAAATCACCGTATCTTGTAACACAAGAAATCAACAAATGACACTTAATACCTCGAGCATTGAGAAGGAGTTTCTGAGATGAACCACTTCATCTTCAAAGGTCTCTCTATAAAGCATTGCTTCAGCTCTTTGAAACGCAAAAGGAACTCCAACAAGCGCCTTGAGAAATTTCTCAGCCGAGCCAAGCTCATCTACTGCTCCTTTGTAGCTACACAGCTTCAGTTCTTCTTCTTTAGACGGCACCATCTTCACCAACGCTTCTAGTTGCTGTAAACACAAGCCTTCCCCTGTAAATAATCAGACCAAGTTGGCGATATTACACATCGGAAGTCGGAAGGGATTTTAAGTAATATTAAGATCGATGGGATCGATCCGAGCTGATCTTGGTTTTACCTTTCCCCAAAGCAGAGCAGATCTGGTCAGCGGTCGCATTAAGTGCTTTCAAGAGAATGGTAAAGTTCTGAAGTCTTTTAGGTTCAAGAAGATGTTTCCCTGGTGATGGAGTCTTGCTCTTCCCTTCTTCATTCTTTGTGGAGCTTTGCATTGTATATCCAAATAGCGACTCAATCATCTCTTCATCAAATCTGTGTATCACCACAAGACAAATACACAATCATACATTCTTGAAAACTTTTGTTGATCATGTAAGACAAGTTGTAAAACTTACTCAAAAGAGCTTGCTCTGATCTTATCCCAGACCATAGTCCTGTCCGGTGTAGCTCTCACTTTATCCCAGTGAAGTGGTTTCAGCTTAGGCAATGGAGCTCCATTTTTACCTAAAGGTCTACGCTGAGAAAAGTCAAGAGACAGAGGAGGTGGTGGCGTTTTGTTCATTACTTGAGGTGGTTGTGACGGTGGAAGCGGCGGTGGTGGCCGTAATGGCGGCGGTGTCGGTGGAAGACTTGGCTCCTCTGAGGAAGAAGCACAAACTTTTGCACATAGTTGCGACGAAAGGGTCTGCAGATTCGCCGTTTTAGGCAAAGACAGAGTGGGAAGACCTCTGTTTGAGAGTGGCGGTGGAGGAGGTGGTGGTGGAGGGGGCGGAGAGCATTCTGAGAAGCGTTGAGAGGATCCAACAGAAGAAGAAGCATTTGAGAGTCTTGGATTTGAGTTCTGAGAGCCACCACCACAAACGGAATGAAAAGACTCATCATCTTCTGAAGAATCACATCCATGGCTAACAACAGGACCCGAAACAGAGTCTACTGTTTGCTCATCATCATCCTTTTCATGCACCGACACAATCTCTTTCGTTGAATAGCTACTAGCATTGTCCGAATCAGTTAAAATCTCTGTTTCTACACTTGTCTTAACGTCTTCTTCACACAATGCAACACCATTGTTACCGTTCAAACCCTTCTCTGTTTCTCGTACTTCTTTAACGGAAACAGAGCTCTGTTTCTCCAAATCGTCTCCTAGTGAGTTGAAAGTAGGGTTTATACTGACCTTCCTCGTCGAGCTCTGAAACGGCAGCGTTTTAGCGTTCTTCTTCCTTCTTCTCGCCAAGAGACAGAACACTCCAACAACACAAACCACGAAACCGATCCCACAAGCTGTTGAAACGACGATAAGTATAAATGCTCCTCTGTTTTCGTGTTTATGTCTTTGAGTCTCGTGATATCTCGATGGATGATGAGTCCGGTGTGGCAACGGACGACGGAGATGCGGAGGGATTGGCCGTTGAGGAGCTGGAGAATACGCCGGAGACTCTACTGGACCACACGGAGACGGTGACGGTGCTGCCCAGGGAGCTAAAGAAGCAGACTTCGCGAGGTTTCTTCGCCGGAGAGAAGAGGGTTTGATCAACTCGAGTAAAGCTCGAAACTTTTCTAAAACCGGAAGCTTTTTCTTCTCGCCTCCGTCTTCTCCGACGAGTTTTCCGATCTGGGTCTGGTATCTCTCACCGTTTGCCACCATTAACGCCTTCCAATCATCAAACTCTTTAGTATCAGCAAAAGCTTTGCAGCATTGTAATGATAACACTAATACAATGATCATGAGAAGAATCTGACGAAAAGAAACCATCTTTATGCTCTGTTTCAGATCAAATGATCACTTCTATAAATCACAAAAAGAAACCATTTATTATACAAAAACTCAATATTTTTATTTTGTTTCTCTCCTCCAGACTTTAATGTTACTCCAAGGAACCCCTAAGCTCTGCAACTGTAGTTGTAGTGGTAATGGTAATGCTAACACTGTTTCTGTATTAACTCTCCTTGCAGTCTTGCAGAGCAACACTGCTAATTTTTTGCAATATGTACCCACCATCTTAAGTAATCTCTTAAATAAATATATGTACCTCTGTAATTAAAAATGAACAAATGAACAAATGTCAATTTTAAATCATTAGTTTTGCAGTTTATTAATGCAGAATTTCTTGGAATGTGGTGACATTATGAATCTTTTTAGTCTAACACAGCTTTATTGTTTAAGGAAGAGGTTAAAAACAGTTTTAAAAAGAGGAGATCTCTGATGAGCAAACAAGAAGCATGCAGTGTTGGTGTGAAGTGGGTCCTTCTATTGTTGGAAGAGTTTGCTTGTTCAAACATTTGGTTATTTTACTGTACAAGCTTTCTTTGTTCCTCTCAAACCACCATTGTTTTATGAAGCAAATACAATAAAACAATTTACTTTTGTCATTGATATGAATGTGTATACACATACCTAATTGCATACTATATATGGTTATTTTTCATATGTTTTTTTCCATGAGGTATTTAAGGATATTCAGAACGTTTTTTTATAGAAAAAAATAATTGATGAGTTTTCTTTTACAGTACATTATTGTCATAAATATGAACACATTCAAATGAAAACATATCTTTCTGTATAGAAACAAAGAAAAAAATTATCATTGAGTATTATAAGATATTGTTTTGTCTCGTTTGGTCACATCCATTTTCAATCCTGTATGTAAAATTGACATAATGTTTTTCTCAAAATATGTTGTCATATGGGCAGAAATCTTGCCAGTGTATACTGCTTTCACATTTATTCTTACGGTTTCCGTTTCCCAAACTTCTTATGAATATTCAATTAAAAAAATCTATGAACTTTGAATGTATTCTGGTAAATCAGACCAATAGGTGGGTGGTGAAGAAATATAATTGAAATAATATTTTAAGCAAATCTTTCAATCTCTAATCGCATTGGAATGCTTCCCAGAGTGATATGGTTATTTCATAGTTTCACAAGATAGGTTTCAAAGATTGTTTGGTAAGATATGATGTTGAATTTTATGGGAAGTTCTAAGATTATTTTAATATGATGAAGGCCTTTTAGAAAGCTAACTTTTAGCTTTTGATTGCGTATCTAACAAACTGAATGACATGTGTTTACAACTAAATAAACATTGAAATGATGTGAGATTGGATTAGAAACATTGTATATATAATTTTATTCATGATGAAATGGTGTCTGAGCAGAGATTGAGATTCTTGAGAACGGTGTTTTGCGATCCAATCTCTTATCACTTCAATGATAGACTTCAAAATAAGTGAAAGTAGTTCTTAGTAGTAAATCTAGCCATTGGAGTCTTGATACATTTGGATTGAGTACAATGAGATCACTAGATTCCTACACCGTGTTTGTTATCTATAGCTTTCACTTTTACTATTAGGTTCATTTAGCTACTATGTGTCAGCAACTTTGACCTACATGGGGCCAAAGCTGTATGGACTTGTCTTAAACAATATTCAACGTATTATACTATAATGTTGTATTGGAATAGTATATATACTTTTCCCGTCGAATATTACACATAATTTAATAATTTGTAAAAGTCTTACTATATATAAATTATATCGAGTTTTACATTAATCAAATAACATTTTAAGGGATCCATTTTTATCGTATAAAAATTAGCTTACTTGAGACTGCTGCTGAAAAGTAATTCAGCTGTACATTCTATTCAAGATTAATAAAAAAGGAAATAAAAAAACATAATGGGACCAATAACTGAAAATACTATAATCCAAACCACAAATATAACATCAACCTTTAAAATATATATATAACATCAATCTAACATCTTGAAGATTATAAAATGAGGATGTGTTGTTGTAACATCTTGAACATATAACATCAATCTAACATCTTCTAATCAATTAGCAATACGTGTTGTCAGAGTACATATTACTATTTTATACTAAGATTTATGACTGTTATATTTTTTTTTTTAAAAAAGAGATCAATTATAAATAGGATTAGTTTTTTTTTGTCAAAATAAATTGCTGACAAGCATAAACAAACAAAATAGTAGCAGCTACATGAGCATTGTAGTAAATATATAAAAATTACGTGATTCCGTGACAGTTTTACATCTATATGTTATTTGTTACGTCGACTTATATATCTATGGCATGTAGCACAAGAGCTAATCGAAACATACATTTTTATTAAAATGTTTAAATATATGAATAAACGAGTTTAGAAGTCAACCTATCGAGAAGACCAGTGAAAGTTATGAAACCATGATTTGAGGATGATATTGCAAGAGTATCTAACTGTTGTCATAATAAAAAGTTGATAGCTGAAAGTTACGACTTTTGTCTGCATCGAGCAGAGTTATTACAAAAGAGTTTTATCAATCTATGTTCTGTCTACATTTAGCATTAAAATAAAAAGAATCTATATTTACAGAGAGTTGTTTGTACCTACTTTGTCTTGAGAATAAAGTTAACAAATATTTCTGAGACACAAACAAAAATTTATATACAAATATACTAAGCCCATGAATTGTCGGACATATCACATGGTTGCTCTAGCTAGAGGTTATTGCAAATATTGTAGATTCCATTTGCAAGAAAAAGTAAAAAAAATGGAAAATATTCAATTTTTCTTTTTTTTATAGAATTTAAATAATTAAAGATTTTAGGATACGTGGTTGTGTTAAAAAACAGTACAATTACGTGATTTGTCTTTGTCAGACGACAAAATTATTTGGCGATCTATAAAACTCTGTCCCGTTTTTTTTTTAATAAATGCTAGTAGTTAAAGATGCTCACCGAACACTGATCAGTACTTCACGCTTGAAGGAACTAGTCAAAAGCGCGCCACTATCGATATATAGGCCTAATTAAAATTTTCAGTTTAAAGCCCATTAACCGTCGTCACAGTATAGGCCCATTATAAGAAGGTTATGTTGATTTTTCCTTTTCAGTCAAAAGTTTCTTTGATGCTTATGATGTTCAAAGTCCTCAATGCTTTGAAGGTAATTACTTGTTGTCCTGAAAATACTGAGCTGAGCCGATCATTGGTCTAAGTAAATTGTAGCTGATATTACTTTTTTCAAGCTGTTTGTTATCTTCTTAGGAGTTATGTTTGTTATCTTCTTAGGAGTTATGATCACTGTCGGTACTCGCGAGCATTGATCATATGAGTGTGCAATTTCTAGATCAAGATGCATCTAAGGTGAAATGGGTATTGGAATGTTACAGTGGTAAAGCCATATTCATTTGTTCTTCCACATTGTTATCATCTTTTGTAAAACTAGATGATGCTATTTGTAGACTTGATAATAATAATAATAGCATTGTCTAATTTTTAGTTTGAAATAAATGGTTACAGTCTATGGTATCATATCACTAATGGTACCACCAAATGCTATCCAAATGCGATCAAGCTTCTGTTTTCTTTCATTATCCTCTACTTGTAGTCTGGACCTTTACTAAATCACTGATTATATGCGTCAAGAACAAGAATATTAACCACA
Organism: Moricandia arvensis; assembly: GCA_905132765.1. Taxonomy (NCBI): domain Eukaryota; kingdom Viridiplantae; phylum Streptophyta; class Magnoliopsida; order Brassicales; family Brassicaceae; genus Moricandia; species Moricandia arvensis. The sequence goes on from CAJHQP010001921.1 coordinate 23,605, forward strand.
TAAGCATGGTGGAGTAGTAAGGCGAAATTGGAAAAGTGTTAATTATTTGGGTTCAAAACCTATCTATCTTAGATTTACCCGTTTGTGTGGTCAGACAACATGAATATATAATTCCCATTGCGAGCAACCATATTTTTCTGGCGCCGGTAGACGATTCCAAGATTAGTCGGTTGGATTTTACCCCGCGGAATATTCCCAGGTCAACAAAAAAACAAGAATATTGCATAAAACAATGGTCTCTCTTAAGTTAAAAGCAGTGAATCTGATTTCTTATTGACCTCATTATACATTATGTTTGCCAAATAAAGCAAGGCATTAAGATCTTGCTATAGACATATACATATAATTCTATGTATTTAACTATTTATCTATAAATCTATCTATCTCGAGCAGAATAAATGAAACAAGGTGAAGCTATATGCATATATATGTTGCGTTAATTGCTTCATCCACTATCATCAATATTGATCCTTCTTGGCAACACTTCTGAATGACGTGTTGTGTAGTTCAGTCAGTTTTTTTTTGAGTGATTTACTTTTTAAGGCACTTTTGTCTTTCTTTTTACATTTAGAGTCACTTGTCACTGGAGGAACACTTTTTCTGTTTTTAAGAAAATTTGTTGACAATTTTACCCTTGGTTAATCAACTCTACTTTTAATGAGCAAACTAACTAACAAAACGACAGACAAAAATATCAGACACGTTTTACAAAGCGCGACTTCTAGATTTTCTTCATCAGATCTTTCCATCTCTGTTCGTCCACCGCACCCTCTTCATGTTTCTTTTATTGATTGTCTTTCCTTTGGTGTTAAGTCGAGTTTTTCTCTAGCTTCTGGTGAGAAAAGCTTTGCGAATCTTTCTTTCTTTTTGTTTTTTTCTGCTCTATTGTTTGGTGATATCGTTTTGGCCGTCGTTTTCTCAAGTCATCTTTTTTTCTCATAGTCTTTCGTCTCTGGTTGCTTTATCACTGTCTCTCACCACTGTTTCACCGGATTTCATGTTTCTAATTTCTCTATTTCATTGTTCTCCACAAACAGAATGATAAGATTGCAATCAGACAAAATAATGTTAGAAATCACTTTAAACATCTCTTCATCTCCGACAATCAATATCAAACAAACCAACAAAGAGAGTGTGAGTAAAGGAAGGTGTGGACGTGAGAAGCGTGGATGAGTGAGATGTAGTTAGAAAATTCTGGATAAGGAAATCGTGGATGAGAACTCTCTACTCACCAACAACTTCATACTTTTTTTTCTAGTGTCTTCGTCATTTATTTTTTGTGTGTTTGTGTGTATTAGGTATTGTGGATATCCAAACAAAAATATCATGAATTGTTTAAATACAAAATACAGTAAACAATCACAGACAACAAATATATGGACATTGATTTGTGGACACCGATTCCTGGATTGTGAAAGAATTGTGGATGCCATTATGTGGACAACCAATTCGTGGACAACCAATTCGTGGACGTGGATAACCAATTCGTGGACGTGGACAACCAATTCGTGGACGTGGACAATGTGCGTTGTCCATCTTTATGAAAATAAACGTCTCTTGGCTTATGCATATAAAAGGCCCGATTGTGACAGTGTCACTTACTGGTCATGTTCCTATGCTGGTTGTTGCATACCCGTACACCATTAAACATTTAGTCTCTCAAAACGTGTCATCAAACCCACAAAACCATATATGATTAAAGTCTTAGAAAGCAAAGACATTAAAATTAGAGGATGGTGTGGATAGGTGATACGGGGATGGTGTCTATGTGAATGGTGGTGTATGAAACAATGATATGTGGATGGGTGTTGCGTGGACGGGTGAGGTTGCAACATGGGAGCCTAAGTCCAAAGTAGTAACGCTGACACAAGCTCCAGTTGATAACTCTCCTCCGTCTGCTGCGCTCATCTCTTTCCTTATGATGACACCCTAACTGTGTGTGTTGCCATCTGAAGATACACAGTCACGCACGGATCTCTAGGATGAAATCTAGCTAAGCTCTACGATTAGATCCATGGACAATCAAAAGCAGATCTGAAGAGAAAATCGCAACCACCGCCATAACCAACCCATCCTCGCGACCTCTGCCTCAAAGTCTCATCTTTGCACCAGATCTATGGTTGGTCAGGAAAGGATTCTTTCGAAAACCATTGAGAATAAGATTCAAGGACATCAACATGTCGATACACAATTGAATGAACAAGAAGAGACAAAGAAAAAGAAAGAAGAACAAAAAGAAGGGGTTTGGCATCGGCGCTCCGCCTCGTACACCGCCGCTGCTCCAGTTTTATGGAAATCAATTTTCATGAAGTCATTTTTAAGAAATTTGTGATTGAGAGGCGATAAGATTTTTCTGAAACTAAAACAAATTGACACGTATTTATTTTCTAAAAAGAAAAGGGATTGGTTCTCGTTCACACAATTCTATCTAGTTAAGGATATTAGAGTCTTTTCCTCATAAGTGTTGTGTAGTTCAGTCAGTTTTTTTTTTTTTAGTTTCTTTCTGACGTAACATAGAAATAGAATCACCAACACACCTTTGCGATTGAAATACCTTTTATGGACAATAATAATATGTGTAATTGAGAGGGGTTTTACATGAATACCCTATAAAGGCATGAGACATGTTGATATGGGTCATCAATTTAAAATGTTCTTCAAAGGTACCAACCACTCTATTTCTCTTTATAGACTTTATTTTTGTCGACTTCTCTTTATAACTTTTTTTTTATAAATTTAAAATAAACAAAAATGGCGAATAAGTCCAAAGAAACAAAAGAGAGGGACAACTATAAAATTATGTTATAATCTTATAGAAATAATAAACTTTGGGAGTTGGATAATTTAAATTTAAAGGCAGGTCTATCTTTAGAAAAGAGGTTGATCTACTTGATAAAAGATGTGTGGAAATATGAAAGAGGTTCTCCATAACTTTGGAATCTTTGCTTTTTTCTTGTTGATTTCATTATCATTGGTATCTTATTCGTGGTAGCCTCATAAGAAAAGTGAAGAGCTGCTTCACCTTTGCATTACATTTACGTGTTACGTATTTCTTCTTAATTAATTACTTATTATTGTTTTGCTTCCATCAATTATTATGTATGATATGTTTTCAAAATATAAATATTTGTCGTCGCCTTTCTAATCATTACAACCTTTTTATAAATGTTAACTACCATATGATTTGGTAGTAATCTATCAAATATTTGAAAACACAATCGAATAAACCAAAATGTTTAGTGTTAGACTAAACATTAGATTATACTAATTTATAAACAACAAGTTTTGTGTAAATATTACTAACTCCACATTTAACTATGCAGATATGAACTCATTGTTTACAGTTAATTTGAATATTAGGAGAAAATATCTATTTGTGGACTATATTTTCTTTTGAAAATTATTTTAGACTCTTTTATATGTCTAGAATATCGTTAGCCTAATCGAAAAAATAAAATATTTATTTATAAGCAAATACAAAAATTGGTTAAAGGGGGCTAGCTGGCTCTTGGGATAACTTGGTAACGCGCAAACGCCGTCCCTGGTGATCTGTGACTTGGTCCCACTTTGTGTCTTAACGGTGTGGTCGCATGTTACGCGCCGCCTCTCTCACTAACGCCGTGTAAATGTAATGTATACCGGAGGGAACAAGATAATAATAGTAATAAAAAAGACAAACTAGCCGTTGCTCTCTCATTTGAAAATTGATTTGAAAATTGAGTATTGGTATTGGGTAAAGATCCTCCAAAGCATTCTTTACACACTTCAATAAAAATACTCTGCAGAAAGAACGACACTTTCAGATCATTTTAACGGGTCTCTGAATCACATATAGTCATCTATCTACACACGTTAAACACACATGGATTCTCTTCTCTTTTTGTATATAGATATGATAGTTAAAGTAATATTTTTTTTCATTTTGACATCTTTCTATCTAAAAGAAGAAGAAATAGTGCTACCCATGAATGGTGCTGGTGGTGTGTGTATGGAGAGTGGTATGCATGTCTTCACATAGGCTTTTACCTGCAAGACCACGTTGCACCTTAACCAAATTTATAAGCAAGCACGAAACTAACGCTAATAATAACCAAATTTTAGTCAAAAAAAAACTAACGCTAATATTCAAAATTCAACTATTTACTTTTTTGGCACAATAAATAAATAAAAATTCTTTCCTTTTCAAAATAGATGATGTGTCGAAGAATTTTTGATGTTTTAAAATAAACAATATTTTAAAATTTTAATATTAATTTTAATTTTACTAAAAATGGTGTAGTCAATGATGTTTTATAATTTTTTGGTGATTGGTTGTGTTAGTTTTAATTTGTATTTTTAATATTATTTTTAGAGAAAATGTATGTTTTAATTTTGTGTGTTTCAATTAAAACATCAATTATTTTGGAACAAAAGGAGTATATATTTCCTGCATTTTTTTGTAATGACATCAAATGTTTTTAGAGTATTAATTGTGAAATTTATATCGACAACTTCTTAATGCACAAACTAATCAAATGCTTGAGTATGCAAATACTATGTGAGTTCTCTTTGAAAATATAGAGGTATCCTTGTTTTTTTGTTGACCAGAAAATATCCTTGTTTTAGTTTAGTTTATTTAACAAAAAAAAAAGATATTGTTCTAATGAAAAACTATGATTAAGTTGATGACTAAAAAAGTCTACGATTAAGTTTTAGCATATGCATCACGGTTTTGTCTACTCAGAACGGCGAGGTGAAAAGCAGCAACGGAAAGAGGAGAAAACGTGCGTTACCGTTAACGGAACGTTAGAGTAGATGCAGTCTAACCAGAGTTCATACCATTTGGCCGATAGAGAGCGATAATGAAAAGGACAAACCGGTCAACCAGCTGTTCCCTAGAGATGCCCATGGATTTCATCCATTAATTACGTAAACGCCATCATGTTCGGCTCTCTAGAAACAAAGTAAATTAATTGACTAAACATTTGCGAAGAGTTTACTTATAATAAGATTTTGTCCATGACAAAAGCATTAGCAAGCTGTTAAAAAACCAAATTATAAATATTTTTTTTACCAAATTACAATTTTTATAAGTTTAGAAACTTTTATCTTTTTTTTAGTCACAGGAGACGATGAGAAACATGCAATAAAAATGCCTTTTTTATCAACACATTGAAAATGGCTTAACAAAGATATTGTGTATGGAAAAAAATAAAACCAAATTGCAATTAAAAAATCTCATTAAAGAAGCTAATATGTTGAAGCCGTCCTAGTTAACTAAACAAGTCGTGGGTGCACGAAAACATCAAATAACTTGAGAATAAGCCAAAGAATATTTCAAAGCGTAGAAACTGTAATTTCATGATTTTATTAAGAGAAATACCCTACGATAGAGTTAAAAAAATTTTTATCACAAAAATAAATTTTAAGGGAAAAAATGACAAAATAACTTTTTTGGAGTGGGATTTTGAGAGTAAATATACGTTTATACCCCTTACGTTAACTAATCTAGACATAGGATTTAGAGTTATGGGGTGAAGTTTTTGGGGGGGGGGAGTGAGGTTTAAAATTGAAAAATTAAATAAAAAATATTAATTTTTAAAAAATAAAAAAGTCTAGTTTGGTCATTTTTGTTTTTGAAGTTTATTTTTGTGACAAAATTTTCGAAAGGTGTTATTTGAGAAATTTGCCTTTTTATTAATTACAAAGAATATGCGCCGATTGCGTATTAGGTCAATTTCATAATTAATAAAAAGAAACGAGTACCTGTTATTTTATAATATAAAGAAAAAAAAAGAATGGCATTGTCGTAAATATATCCACAAAGAAGCCCGTTGTGATAAATTTATCATGTTATAAGAAGCTACACACCAATGCTTAACTAGTTGTCATAAGCTGTGTATAGAATCAAGTTTCAGACAAAGAGAGAGAAACAAAAACAACTTCACGAAGACGACTAAAGAAACCTCAAAAGCCTCTGATTCACCCAGAAGGTTTTAATCAAAGAAGAGAAATGACCCCTCGCGCGATCTACGCCGTCATCGCGATCCTCGCGCTCGTAATCTCCACCGTCAACGCAACCGGCGGCGGCGCCTTCGGAGACTCGCTCGATTTCGTACGGAGAGGATCTTCTTCGCTCTTCTCAGGATGCGAAGGATCCATCGCCGAGTGTATAGCCGAGGAAGAGGAGATGGAGTTCGATTCCGAGATCAGCCGGCGCATTTTAGCGCAGAAGAAGTACGTTAGCTACGGTGCCATGAGGAAGAACAGTGTTCCTTGTTCGCGACGTGGAGCTTCGTACTATAACTGCCAGCGTGGCGCTCAGGCGAATCCTTACAGCCGTGGATGCAGTACCATCACCAGGTGCAGGCGTTGAAGAGGAAGATGATGATGAGTATAATTCCTGTTTTGCCCTTGCGTTTTTCGATTTATTTTTTTTTCTTTTTATTTTATTTCCGGGATATATTATGGGATTTGATTTACACATTGATGGAAACTATAGTCTTTGTTACGAAACGAGAAAAAAAAAACATATCGTTTATTTTTATTTTTGCTGGTTGTTCATATAATAAAAATAATAATTCAAAGTTGGGTAGATTAGCAAAAGTGATTAGTCCGAGAAGTAATTGAGATCTGTGCTTAGTTTTGTTTTGCGACAATTAACGAAAGGTAATTATTTCAATTTTTTTGAATCTTGAGTTGTATTGATTATATCGACCATATAATTAATTGAGTAACATAAATGTATTCCTTTATTAGTTGTTGGTGGCATGTTGGCTAATAAGGTAATCATGGGGCCATCACAGCCTAACACGCTTAATATTCAAAACATTTCCTTCATATTATCTTCGCGACACTTCGTTTAGCTGAAGCTGTTGTTGTCTTTTGTGTTTGGTATGCATCGTTGGATATTTTTGTTTTTATTTAGGCGAACAGTAACCAAATTACCAAAGTATAAACTTGAAAAAGTGCAAAACAGTATTAAAAAGTTTGGGTTTGAAAAGAAAAGATTAATACAAAAGAACCAACACGGTTGGCCTAGCGGTAGTTGAGGAAGAAAATCCAATACGCTCTTCGCAGGTTCGATCCGTGTTGGCCACCGGGGATTTAACATGGTCCACCGGGCCTCTGGGAAGCCGCCGCTGCCGTAAAAATATTCCGGGCCCTTAGTGGCTCAAATTGTGGGAGCGGTGGATGGCGTTAGTCGGGTTCCTACAGGGATCCGGATACCCGGGTCATCAAAAAAAAAAAAGATTAATACAAAAGAAAATGAAGAGCTTAATACAAAAGAAAATGAAGAGCTTAATACAAAAGAAAATGAAGAGCTTAATACAAAAGAAAATGAAGTTTAACGAACAACTCACTACTACCATGCGTAGGTAGTTTAGGTTTGCTGTTTTATTGGGCCTCACTCATATTCGTAAAATGGGCTTCATAGTAACTTCACCAAATTTGTACTATTAAGTGAAAAGGGCCCATCAAGCCTAACCCAATTAAATGTTTCAGCGCTAGTTGTATTACGTAGACAAGAGCCAGTGAAGCGCCACTTGTACTACCTTTACATGTTTTGTCAGGCACCCTGCTGAGCTTGACCACCGTGTCCCACCACTGATTAAACAAGTGTCCACCCAAGCCATCTCATTGTCGGCAAACAAAAAGCCCATATTAGATATTTAAGTATGGGCCCATATCTCGTTGATCCAACTACTATTTTGCGCGAAATCTCACCGCCGTTCACGTTAGCATACTCCAAACCCTTGGCAGCTATCTCTAATCTCCTTCGCCGGAGAAGTGTATTTTCTCAGAAAGTTTCGTGTTTGTATTTGAATCAGTAATCAGATTTTCCCGAGTGTTAACCTTTCTCTGCTCAAATTAGGATTAGAGTATGGGAATTCCTTTGGTTGACAAGGCGGATCTATGGAAGAGCTTGCTGTTGTTGAAGGTTCAGCTCCGTGATCGGTTTCGAATCGCCGTGGACGATCACCGTGGTAGAGCGGCGGTTTTGTATTCGGACGGTTACTTCTCTTCCTCCCTCCACCGCTTGGCTGCTCGATTCCGGAACTTTCGCCGGGAGTCTCTCCCTTCTGCCCCCGCCTTCTATCGGAGAAGAGGTTTGCATCATCATCGTCATCATCATCATCGCCCCTTTATAAAAGTCAATGATGGATCTTTGTGAATTGAATCCTTGTTTCTCATGTTTGAGCTTTCTCATGGTCTCTTTCTCTGAATATACGTGAGCTCAAATAGCTTGTTGTTTCGGTGGTTTCTGAGAGAGATTGTTAAGACATAGTGAGCCTATTGGTTTACTATCTTGTCATGGATGAGAATAGTAGAATTGCTTGGTAGATTAGCTTGAGTATCTTGGTTTGTTTGTGCGAACTTTTTTTGATCAACAAACTCTTCCTTGTTGCAGTTTCTAAAGATTTGACGGCAGAAGAAGAGTCTGCTCTCTTCCGGATGCTTCAAGCTGTGGCTGTTCCACTTCTTGGAAACGCTTGTCATGTTTTCATGAATGGTCTTAACCGTGTTCAGGTGTGTGACATCTTAGATCACCGTTCTGTGAAAAATACATTCTTTTCTTTTAGCCGTGTTCTCACTTCTTTTGTGTTTATCTTTCTAGGTGTATGGTTTGGAGAAATTGCATGATGCTTTGCTCAACAGACCAAAGAACAAGCCTCTTGTTACGGTACGAGGTGATTTATGTTCTGAAGATTTTTGTGTGTTTTGTGGTTGGGGTTACTCACTTGACTATATGCTTCTTAAACAATATCCAGGTTAGCAATCATGTGGCATCCGTGGATGATCCATTTGTCATTTCTTCGTTACTTCCGCCTAAGCTTCTCCTTGATGCCCGTAATTTGAGGTGGACGCTTTGTGCTACAGATAGATGCTTTAAAAACCCTGTAACTTCAGCTTTCTTTCGATCCGTCAAAGTTTTGCCAGTTTCACGCGGTGAAGGAATTTATCAGCAGGTGAAATAAGCTGATTAGCTTCGGATTTCTCACCTATTGTCTCTTACTTTAAAATATCTGATGGAAACAAGTATTACATGTTCTGTATATGAGCTATAAATGTGAAAAGTGAGTGAAAGTTTTGTGACTATCCTACAGGGTATGGACATTGCGATATCGAAGTTGAATAGTGGAGGATGGGTTCACATATTTCCAGAAGGTAGTCGCTCTCGGGATGGTGGCAAGACTATGGGCTCAGCAAAGAGAGGTATTGGAAGGTGAGTCATATATGCTTTAAGCTCAGCTGATCAGCTCCTTTATATGAAGCACTCCACTGGAATGCGTGTCTATCACCTAATTCTATAACTAACGGGCTTGTAATTTACTTCTTTTTGCAGGTTGATTTTGGACGCAGATACCCTCCCTATGGTTGTTCCCTTTGTGCACACTGGTATGCAAGATATAATGCCAATTGGAGCCAGTGTTCCTCGGATTGGCAAAACAGTGAGTATCTTTAAGTTTCCTTTCTCTTTCCCCTCTTACTTTGTGGGCTTAAGTCTCTTAACAGTTTGCAACCAATCTTGAACTAAGAGCGAAGCCTTACTAGATACTCTTTACTTTACATGCCTTGATTTTTAGTGATTCGTGTACTGAAACCAATCTTGAACTAATACTTTAAGAAGGGATGAATCTGTCAGTTAGTTGGGGTTTCATATGTTGGTTCTGTCTATGGAGGACTTAGAGTTCAAATTGCTAGTATAATGAAACTTGTTTGCAATCTCTAGCTATAGATTAACATCAAACATTTCGCAGGTGACAGTGATCATTGGAGACCCTATTCACTTTAGCGACCTTTTGAACACTGAAGGTGCCAAAAACGTTTCAAGGAAACAGTTGTACGACGCTGTATCTTCCAGGATCGGGCAAAGACTACACCAGTTAAAGCAACAGGTGGATAAAGTATCTCTGGAACAACAAGCTTTGATCTCACAAAACCCCAAAACATCCTCAGCTCGTGCTGCTGAGATCATCCACACGGTAGATTGGGACTCGTTTGGGATGGGAGCACACTTCTCAGAAGAATCACCAGCCCTTAATAAACAAACTTGCCAAACCGAAGTCGTCGCCAATCGTTTGGATTGTCAGGTTCCTAAAAGGGGAGTGCCATCCGAAGGAAGCACCAGCTTGAAGGTTAAGAGGTTTCTGGACTCTACAGAGATCATGGGGTTTGCAGCTAAAGGGTTGTTTCAGAGCAATTACAAGACTAGGGGTGGTGATTCTGCAAACTTTGGGGAAAGCAGGCCTTTAAAGGCATGGAGAGAGTATTTCCATGAAAATCTTGTGAACCATGGATTACATAAACTTGATTACACTTACTAGTTTGTGTTAGGATCTTAAATTTAGTTACACAGAATCGGTTTTGAATAACATTAGAATGTTATAGAAACTTAAACATGTTCTATAAAATTTATCTTCCTCTTTACAGCAAAACGACACCGTTAGAAGTCATTGTCATAAACAACGACCGTGATTTAATATCGTTCCCACCCATACTCGTTAGAATAGCAACGTGGCATCTGGCCGTTTACAAGGAAACGACGTCGGTTCAATTGATTGTCACAATCCAACGGTCCTGATTTAATCTCGGTCAGAAAAAGTTTTAAGACATATCTGTGCAATGACGAAACTAACCCTTCGGGATATAGCCGGCGACAATAACTTCTCCTCCGTCTTTCTTTTGGTAGAGAGATAGAAAGCTATGGCGGACGAAGAAGACGAGTTACAGGAGACGGAGCTAAGTTACGATCAGAAGAAGGAAATCGCGAAATGGTTTCTCATCAACGCTCCCGCTGGTGAAATCAATTACGTCGCCAAAGGTACTCAATTACACTTGTACATTGAGTCGAAAGTGTGTTCTCTCTGTATGTGTATCTTACTGCATTTAGATGTGGAGTCTGTATGAGAATTCGCTATCTTAGATTGTTCCTGTGAGGATCATTGTGTGTAATTTGACATTTTCGTTTCAATTTTCTGGCAGATTTAAAGGCGGTTCTGAGCGATGAGGAAGTTTACAACGAGGCGGCCATGGAGGCGTTTCCAGTGTACAACAAGTCTCACATGATCTGCCTTGAAATGCCCAGTAGAGCTGGTGATGTGGGTTATCTTCTTTATCTGAGTCTGAGTTTGAAATGAGAGAACTTTTCTCTTTGTATTTGCTAGAGAGTTTTAAATGTACTTACGAATGATATCTAAAGTAATACGCAACACTTCTTTGTTACTGTTGATCAAATCTGCTGCGAGACTTAGTATTACTTTTGTTTGTGTGTGTGTGTGTCTCAGGTGATTGTTTCATCGTACAGTGAAATGACTGAGAATGAGTACCTTGATCCAAGAACTGCCCAAGTTGCCATTGTTGATCACGTTAAACAGGTTCATTACTGGTTGTTATTTATGATTCGTTATGGCGTGCTGTGATTTGTGAATATATTACTTAGCTTGCATCTCTTTTATATGACCAGATTTGTACTAAAGTACGACCTGCATATGATGAAGAACTTCCATCTTCCTATATTGAGGAATTCAGGTATGGTTTTACACATGGTTTAAGATCAGGTTGGTGCATCAACGTCACTTATGAATGTTCAACTAGTCTTAGCTTAAGTTCTTATGGCATCAGATGAAAACATTAGAAGCAAGCACTTTGAAACTTGTCTTTCTAGTTTCTGCTGAATATAATATATATGTTGAAAAGGCTGTTTGTGTCCATTACAGATCTGCTCTTGATGCTGAAATCCAGAGATACGTTAGTGAAGCTTACCCGAAAGGTGTGTCTACCGTTAACTGTGTGAAAGGGAAAGATGCTGATGGTCCAGGGTCGGACTTTGAGCTCGTCGTTATAATTACTGCCAGTAAACTCAGTCCCCAGAACTTCTGGTGTGTAGATGATGACCTTCTTCTACTTATTTTCAATTATCTTAGCTTCAGCTATGGTCTCTGCTGAAATAGTTTTGGTTGTGCAGTAATGGAAGTTGGAGATCTGTGTGGCACATTGATTTCCAGGATGAATCTCAAGTGCTTAACATTAAAGGGAAGTTGCAGGTAACATTCGACTCTCACTTATTATCTCTCTAAGTTTGATCTAACTTATTTAAAACATACTGAAGATCAGTGACAGTGAGCTTATTCTATGTATGTCTCGTTACCTTCAGGTAGGAGCCCATTACTTCGAAGAGGGAAATGTGGAATTAGATGCAAAAAAAGAGTTCCAGGACTCTACAATGTTTCAGGTACCACCTCCACGTCCTGTATCCACATGTTCAAGCCAAGGCTAGCATGTCCTCTACACCATGTGTAATGTAAGGCCTGATACTTAACTTGTGGTTGAATTCTTGTCCTTTACATTATTTCAGTCTGCGGATGACTGCGCGATTGCCATAGCCAATATCATCAGGCACCATGAGACAGAGTACCTTGCAGCTCTAGAGGTCTCCAAATAGCTGCTCATTATTATTGTTTTCTCCTTCTTTTAACTTTTGTTCCTGGTGTTGTGTTGCTAATCATGGTTCCGACACAATCATTAGGTAGCGTATTCTAAATTACCGGATAACACTTTCAAGGTAATTTCTTTGTTCCGAATTTACCAGATCAATGGTTTTAATGGCTGCTACATCCGGAAACTCCTCATTATGGGAGCTTGGAGGTTTGCATTAACTCCCTCCATCTGTTTTTGGGACATTGCAGGATCTGAGGAGGAAACTTCCAGTGACAAGAACTCTGTTCCCATGGCAGAACACTTTACAGTTCAGCTTAACCAGAGAGGTAGAGAAAGAACTTGGACTTGGCAAGTGACTAATCATCAAATCTCGAATCTCCTCTTTTTCCATTTTGTTATCAAGTTTCTGTGATAAGATCGGTTATGTTTCTGTTGTTTCTATGTATTTGTTCCTTCCTTTGTGGTTATGTACAAAGTGCATGCAAGTGTTGAATCATTGATATTGTTAGTGGAGTTCATCAAGACATGGGGACATGGGGTCATTTGGTTTGAAAATTCATGTGAAAAGCTACGAACAAACTAGTTTGTACAAACCGCGCATCTCTTGAAGGGCATCAAAAGGGACTGGGCGAATGCTGAAATAATATATTGGAGTTTTAAAAAATTGCAAAAAAGCTCCGATGCCGGGAATTGAACCCGGGTCCCCTGGGTGAAAGCCAGATATCCTAACCGCTAGACGACAACGGATTTGATGTTTGTTGAAGTTAAATGGATAATATAACCGGTTTATGCGAGAGGAAAACAAGTCAATTTGCCTCAAGAATTGAGCTGGAACACTCTTTTGGAGGTTTGCTGTTGATGTTTAACGGCTATTGAGAGCTTTTTTATCCTCTCTAACTTTTTTTTTTGTCAACTGTTTATATGCTCATATGCTTTAAACCAAGTTTTGGTCGGCATAAATGTCCATATGATCATATCTAGTTTACATGGGAAAAAGCTACTCCCCTCTCATCCTAATCTCTTTTACTAATAAATTGGCACGGACATTTCTACTCCAGGATATACGGTTCCATCTCACCCTCTCAAAGTTATTATGCAAAAGTTGAAACGCTTCTATTTCGAAGTGAAAACCGGCTGAACACCTTTGGAGTCATATCCTCTCTAACTATTCTTAAAGTTGGGAATCTTTGAATTTTAGTGTCTTTATTTGCAATTTGATGGGTGACATTACTACCTTTGTAAAAGATGTGAAGTACTATAATACACTAGAGATTATGAATGGGCCGTGAAATAATAAGGCAAAAGGGTACGAGAGACTCTAGTTCACACAGAAGTTCCTCCATGACAAGATTTTTTTTTATAATTTACTGCTTATTTATTTGCTCTCGTCTCTTCTCATTTTGTTCTCATAGTCGCTCTTCTCCTCCAAAACTCTCCTCCCCCCCCTTCCCGGCGACCTCTGTTTCTCTCCGATTAGGCTATTAAGATGGCAACTCCAATGGTAGAAGACACGTCAAGCTTCGAAGAGGATCAGCTCGCTTCCATGTCTACGGAAGATATCATTAGAGCTACTCGCCTCCTCGACAACGAGATTCGAATCCTCAAGGTTCCGAACCCATATCTCTCTCGATCTATCTTTCTATTGCTCGTAACTACATGATTTCTCCTTAGGATATAACTTAGGTTCAGCAAATGCTTAGAATTCGAATAAGGTCGTGCTGGTATCTGGTTTAGGGTTTGAGCTAATTGTAATCTGTGATAGTGAGAGATTCAATAGAGCTTTAATTTGAGTTAATTGTATTACTATTATCTCAAAGTTCCGATTTTTAACACTACATTGGAAGCTACTTAAGTCATGGTATAGTATGATAATGTTGAAGCTGCTGCTTTGTGTTTTTATTTAATGGTGGGGCGATACAGGAAGACGCACAAAGAACGAATCTGGAATGTGATTCTTACAAGGAGAAGATAAAAGAGAATCAGGAGAAGATTAAGCTCAACAAGCAGCTTCCTTACTTGGTTGGCAACATTGTTGAGGTACTTAACAAGTTTCTTTGCGTTATTTATACCATCATTATGTTTGGAGTTTTAATTGTAAAATTGTTATGTTATTAGATCTTGGAGATGAATCCGGAAGATGATGCTGAGGAAGACGGTGCTAATATTGACCTTGACTCCCAACGCAAGGGAAAGTGTGTTGTGTTGAAAACCTCTACACGACAGGTGAGAGTTCTTCCATATCCTTTCTCCAATATACATTTCATTTCTGAGCAAACCCTTCTGCTTGCAGACTATCTTTCTACCAGTTGTTGGCCTCGTGGACCCTGATAGCTTGAAGCCTGGGGACTTGGTTGGAGTTAATAAAGACAGTTACCTGATTTTGGATACCTTGCCATCTGAGTATGACTCTAGGGTTAAAGCCATGGAGGTCGATGAGAAACCTACCGAAGATTACAATGACATTGGAGGACTGGAGAAGCAGGTTAGTTCATCTCATTGTGTTTGTTTTAGAGTATTGACTTTTCTTGTTGTATTGACTATTGAATCTGATTGAGTTTATTTCTGAAACAGATCCAAGAGCTTGTAGAGGCAATTGTGCTCCCAATGACGCACAAGGAGCGTTTTGAGAAGCTTGGTGTTCGTCCACCTAAGGGAGTGCTCTTGTATGGTCCTCCAGGGACTGGTAAAACCTTAATGGCTCGTGCTTGTGCAGCGCAGACCAATGCCACCTTCCTCAAATTGGCGGGCCCTCAATTGGTCCAGGTATATTATGAGTGTCATGTTCAATCACATTCCATTAAAATTGATTACCTTTTTTCTTAGTACTGCAATCAATACATTTGGTGGAAGTATAGAATGGCGCCTGTGTAATGATTTTGTCTCATATCGGAATGCATGCAGATGTTTATTGGAGACGGAGCAAAACTTGTCCGTGATGCCTTTCAACTAGCAAAAGAGAAAGCTCCATGCATCATCTTCATTGATGAAATCGATGCAATTGGTACAAAGCGTTTTGACAGGTACTACACAAATCTGTTGCTGATTCGAGGTTTATAATATCACTCGCTTCATCAGCAGCTCATTAGCTACATTCTTTGGCTGAGAGTGCAGTGAAGTAAGTGGAGACAGGGAAGTGCAGAGGACTATGTTGGAGCTGCTCAATCAGCTTGATGGATTCAGTAGCGATGAGCGTATTAAGGTGAGAGAGTCTTCCTCTATGCTATTCATTAGCTATATGTTGTCTCACAAAGCAAGAGTAACAATCAAACCTCTCCAAAAATTTCAGGTAATTGCAGCCACTAACCGTGCAGATATTCTGGACCCAGCACTGATGCGTTCCGGTCGACTAGACAGGAAGATTGAGTTCCCACATCCAACAGAAGAAGCAAGAGCCAGAATCTTGCAGGTTTGTCTCTCCCATTTTCTGAACATGACCCTTGATGGCTTAAAAGCTCGTATAACTCAAACTAACCCACGCTGAACATTGACAGATTCACTCGAGGAAGATGAATGTCCACCCAGACGTGAACTTTGAGGAGCTCGCAAGATCAACCGATGATTTCAATGGTGCTCAGCTGAAAGCAGTTTGTGTAGAGGCTGGCATGTTAGCTCTTCGTCGAGATGCCACAGAGGTAAGAAGATACAAAAGACTTAAAGATGTTGTGATGGAAGTGTTGTCTGGTTTTTAAACATTGAGAGGCTGTGTTTGTCGTTGTTTGATGTGTTCTTAGGTGAACCATGAGGACTTCAATGAAGGTATCATCCAAGTCCAGGCGAAGAAGAAAGCAAGCTTGAACTACTACGCCTAATCTCTCTCTCTCCGCGCATCAGTCTTTCAACTAGTTTTTTCATTCCGAGTTGGATATTTTCATGTTTTCGAATCAGGATATCTTTCTTATCGAAATACATTAAACTGTGTTCATCTTCTTTTTTCTAAAAAAAAAAAGTGGAATCTACTACTCGCATTCACATGCATGCAGCGAATTTTTTTAAAATTGAACACATTTATGAATCTATATGGTTGTTGAACATGGTAAATATGAACACCCACCAAACTGAATCTGACCTAAATACTGTATGTAATATGCGTTTGATTGTTCCTCTAATCTGGTGTTAATGAGAAATATTTAAATTTTTGATGAATAATAGTAATAGATTCTTGGCAATACGAATCCAACCAAACCAAACTCAAAACCAGTTGTAAAATATGAGAGCCAGAAATGGAAAGTTCACATTTACCAAGGTGGTATTAATAATGTACTTAAATTGGTAATAGAGGAAAAAAGGAAAAAGAAAAGGAAACAGCTGATAAGGGGCAGATGTGAAGTAGACAAAACGGTGAGATAAATCAGAGCCGTCCAATTATACAAAAAGTGTTATGAAGTATTCGGACATCGGTCCTTGCTTTCTACCCGCAACCCAATCTTTTCTTACACAAACCAT
Source organism: Moricandia arvensis (assembly GCA_905132765.1). Classification (NCBI taxonomy): domain Eukaryota; kingdom Viridiplantae; phylum Streptophyta; class Magnoliopsida; order Brassicales; family Brassicaceae; genus Moricandia; species Moricandia arvensis. The sequence continues at coordinate 40,471 of CAJHQP010001921.1, forward strand.
CACGCCAGCACCAAAAACAAAACTTCAAAAAAACTATATTTTTCGCCTTCTTCTGAGTCTCTGGTGGTTACGATCGGAGAGAGAGAGTTCATTTATTCATTAACGGATTTAATTTAATATTAATCGATCGAAGCTTAAGGAACTGGAGAGAGAGGGGGGGGGGATTGAATTGTGTGGTGATTCGAGTTAGGACGAAAAGGGTTTCTGAGATTTGATTTGAATTTGAATTTGTGTAGTTATGGGTTTAGGAAACAAATTCAATTTCGGCGATAATAATGATCTCCCCGACGAAGGAGATGGTTTTGGCTCGGTTGCGTGTTCGATTTGTCTCGATACGGTGGCTAAAGACGGCGATCGAGCATGGGCTAACCTTCAATGTGGCCACCTGTTCCATCTTGGTACGTTACTTATGCTTTCCGTTTTGTGTAATTATTTTAATTCGATTGAATTTGTTCCTGGTTGTCTGAAAGGTATCCAGATCTGCCTTTGTTTTGTTAATTTACATTCTGTTTGTGCCATGTGACTCTTTTTGTTGTAATAATGATCATGGATTGGTATTGAGCTTTGTAACTGATCTGTTCCTGTTCATGATCTGCTCTAATTTTTTATGTGTGTGGTTATCAATGTTCTGGGCTGTGGTTAGGCGCTTTGCAAAAGATAATTGTTTAGGCGGGCCTACACTGATTTTTTCAGTACACTGGTGGTTATGTTATTAGCATCAATTACAGCTTGATCACTACTACATCACAATGTCAAGTTTGTTTGTTTGATCTCTTTAGTTCACCCTGTTTAATGCATCTAATTAGCTCAAGAATAATCGCCACATTTGTGTTTCAGCAGTAAATGCAATGTGTGCTCTTTACTAATATCGTTTCTTAACATGAGTTCTTTGCTTCTCAATCTTTGTTCAATGTATGACAGTCTTGGATGTCTAGTTACGAGTACGCGTGTTTATATATTTTTTTTATAAAGCTGACTAAATTTTACTGATAGTTTGAGGACTATCCATATGAATCGATGCAAGAGAGCTTTCAAGCTACAGTTTGAGATATCCTCCTATGTGTGGCGGTATTTAATGCCTTATGTTTGGTTTCTTATGCTGTTTCACAAAGCCATATGTTTTCTTTTGTGTTTTTTATAGATTGTATTGGGTCAGCTTTCAATGCAAAGGGGGTGATGCAGTGCCCAAACTGTAGGAAAGTAGAGAAAGGCCAGTGGCTTTACGCAAACGGTTGCCGTTCACACCCTGAGTTCAATGCCGAGGATTGGGTTCATGAAGAGGAGATTTATGATATCGGAAGCTACTCTGAAATGGTAAAAGCCTGTTACCCCTGTTCTGTTACTTCACACTCCTCTTCCTCACATGCAGAGGATTGTCTTTATAATTGTTCCACGTCGAAAGTTATTGTGTTTATGTATCTTTGCAGGCTTTTGGAGTTCACTGGTGTCCATTTGGAAGTTCAGCGCGTCTTCCTTCTTTCGAGTCAGTAATTTTAGAACACCCTTTCGAATTTTAACTCTATGTTCTGCTTCTTTTTTTTTTCAATCAAAAGTGGGATCTTCTCTGCTGATGAATCTCTTTTCAACTTTGTAGAGATGGAGAGTTTTCGCCGAGTTCATGTAAGACATTGTCAAATTGGTTATTTCTCATTATTCTCCCCTTTTTCTTGGTTTAATTGACCTTTTGAGTCTGACGCCATGGCACAGATCACGATCTCTTGAACCAGCAAGGTTACTTTACAGAACCAGCAGCTCCAACAGCGGGTCACCCATGTCCATATGTAACCTACATTGGCCCCGTTCATTCATCCTCCTCAAGCTCTGGCGGTGCTGCAAACGTTTCAGACAGTCCAAGTTTCACTAGCCACTGGAACACCGGCTCATCGGTTTCCAATGAAGTCCCAACTCCTTATGGTTTCCCTGTTGATCCGCACTATCACGGCTGGGAGTATCACTCGCCTCCACCCCCACCGCCACAGCACTTCTCTGCTTCTGGCCCTCACGTTGGCAGTCCAACTCATCCTACGCCTCCACCAGCTTCTGCAAGAACTTCCCGAGCCAACGGTGGCTCAGATGTTATCAGACCAAGACTGCCGCAGTTCATGCGTCCATCATATCATAATCACAGGTAAATATTTCATGTCTTGACTTCAAAATTGAGTTGCTAAAGTCTTATTGGTAACACTTTGTTTTACAGTTCCAGTGGTAGAGCGGGGAGCTCGGTGGCATCTGTTCCAAGGACTCCACCTTTTCCGGGAAGCAACGTTCGGACCAGAGACAGAACACAAGCTCTTCAAGCCTATTACCAACAGTCTACAGCACAGTCACACCAACCAGACTCACCTATAGTCTCTCGTGTGCCTGTATTCCCCTCTGGACGGAGACCAAGTAGAGGATCAACTTCATCATCTTCTGATCAGGCAGGCGGGAGTGGGTTTCTCCGGTTTAACATATGGGAGAGAGAACCTTATATGCAACAACCGCAACAAGCCTACCAGGTTAACCAGATGGACAGAGAACCATCCATTTGGGCGTCTTCCTTCAATGAAGGAGCAGGGAGCTTTCATCAAAGGCATGGTGGTGGAGGACCATCGTAAGAGTTGAGTCAGTTGCCGGTGAGAGGGGCAATTCTCATACCAAAAAAGAAGAAAAACATTGGGAAGTTGATATTTGATAAAACATGAAAACACTCACTGCATGCTGTTATGTGATGAATTGATAATCTAAAAACACAAATGAATGGTATGTAATGGTTTGGAGAGAGACTGCTTCCCCTGTTTGGTGGTGACCGTATGGTTAAAGCCGGTTTGGGTCTGGTTTGGATCCGGTTTGCTAATAGTCGTTGGTTATTTGTTTTTCTTGATGTGGCTACACTGGGTATCCAAGTGAATTACCCTAATGCAACATTTTTCTTCTTAATATGTTAATTTTTTTTTAGTAAGATGATGTTTGTTTTCTAGGCAAAATAAATTGAATGCCAAATTGCCATATCTAAAGTCTATATGTAACGAGGAAATAGAATACTTTTTTTTCTAACTATCCATTTGAAATCAAGTGTTAGTCAAACTAGTCGATTTTTGTCGATTTTTTTGAGGAGTACTTCCGTCTATCCGGGTCTGATCTATATGAGAAAAAATATATCTTCTGATTCTTGTTTTTTTCGCTAGCAAATCCGCTAGATCATTCATACTCTTAGAAATATGAATTAATTTCATATCTTCGAAGTCTTCTCGCCGGAACATCTCGATCTCCATCGCGAATGTTGACCAGTCTATCAGATGTATAATCATGTCCACTAGATCCGAACAGTCCGTCTAGTAACAGATCGAGGTTATCCTATGTCTCTTATACATAGAATACTCTAAGCAACATATATGGATATGAATGTTCATGAGCGTAGACCAACCATGAACTTCAATAGGGATTACTCTGTTTTGTTATCTCTTTGTTATTGAAAGATACTAGACTCAACTACTACTATCATTTGCATTTCGGTGGTGGTTACAAGATAAATCTCACTTGTTGCATAACAATAGCAATGGGGATTCTAATTTCGAATACAAAAGTTTTGGGGTGATCTTGATATTTTTAAAATATTATAGGGAAGTTACGTTATATTATAGAAATATAAAAATAGGGTTATAAGACCACTTTAAAAGAGCAAAAACCCTAGCCACATTTGTTTCCCGTCTCCTCTCTCGTTCAAGAGCTTAAACGCCGCTCGTCTTCAAGGTACGCTGTTACGATCTCCCTTTGATGAAACGAGTTTGTAGTCTAACATTTCTCTTGCTTGAGCTCTCGTTCACTCTATTGATAGTGTAGTTTACGAGGCTGGATTAGTTTCGATTCTCATCAGATCTCACTGGAATATTCAATGTTATTGCCGTGTTTATCGAAACACCATGTCTGTATGCAGACATATCATATGTCTTTAGCTTGTATGTGTGTTGTCAGTGATTAATAAACACTCTGTGGCTTGTTTTTTTTTTGGATTTTAACAGAAAAAAGTTTGAGAGAAAATGAGTCGTGGAGGTGCAGCAGTTGCCAAGGGAAAGAAGAAGGGAGTTTCCTTCTCCATTGATTGCTCGAAGCCTGTCGATGACAAGATCATGGAGATTGCTTCCCTCGAGAAGTTTCTTCAGGAGAGGATCAAAGTCGGTGGGAAAGCCGGTGCACTCGGTGATTCTGTCACAATCACCCGTGAGAAGAACAAGATCACTGTTACCTCTGATGGCCAATTCTCCAAGAGGTACGTACACTCCCAACATCACCTTCCTCGAGTTTTGGTTGTGAGATGATAGAACCTGCTAAGAAGTGATTATAGTATCTAAGCACAACTTATCAGATAGTATCTCTTGTAAGTAGCAATGAGTGTTGTGTTTAAGCAATCTGGAAGTTTCAACCTTTTTTGTTTACCACTATCAGGTACCTCAAGTACTTGACAAAGAAGTACTTGAAGAAGCACAATGTGAGGGATTGGCTCAGGGTGATTGCAGCGAACAAGGACCGTAACCTTTATGAGTTGAGGTACTTCAACATCGCTGAGAACGAGGGAGAGGAAGAAGATTAGAAGAGCTATACTCCTATTTCGTGTTTCTGTTGTTTTGGTTTCTGCTCTTTGCTGTTCAGTACAATTTATCTTCTATCTTGGTGTTCTTTTTTGACAGATCTTATTTAGTTTGGTTTAAGTTAACTCTTGTTTCAGACATTCGTTTTAAGAAAAGTATATGAGTTTGTCAATCCCTTCAACTAGAAATATGGTGACTGCCTCAACGGTTTGTCAATCCCCATATCGGTGTTGAAAGACTTTAGGAGTGTCAACGGTTTCTACCCTCATTGCTCTTCTCCAAGAGCCAACCTGTGTGTGGAAAATAAAAGTTTCAAAAATCCGCGACGAAGGTCCTCGACGTTGGTATGATATGAGCGAGAAAATGATACAAGATAAAGTCAAGGCCTATAAGAAGTTAGGATTTACTGTGGAGGTGCAGCCACGGTAAAGAAGAAGGTTCAGTTTCTGGTGGAGAAGATGAATTGGTCACTAAAGGATGTGGTCGTGAGCTCTCCTGTTCTTGGATACTTCTTGGAGAAGAGGATTGTTCTGAGGTGTAATGTAACAGCTCTTGTGTCAAAAGGAGATGGACATGGAATCCCTCCCATGTCGTCTGTCTTGATGTGTAGCGATCATGTGATTATAAAGAGATTTGTGAATGAATTTATGGCCATATTCATAAAGAGTGAGGGCAGTCACAGCAATGAGAATCGTTAAGACTTCTGTCTTACCATGAGTTGATTCTGCTTTTGTTTCATTGATTATGAAATTGTTATGGTGAATCAAAGATTGTGAAATTGTATTTGATGATACAAGAAAATAGAAAAAGCAAAAGAGGAGAGGAGAGGCACTCTAACTTAAAAGAATAACATAAGAACAAGAAAACCAACCAAAAGAAGATAAGTGTCTGCAACTAATACATAGAAAGAATCGTTGGATTACAGGTTTTTTTCTTCTGTCTCTCACTCTCTCTCTCTCTTTTGTTCTTCTTTGATGACTAAGTGAAGTACTCTTTGAGTTTCTGTTCTCCATTGCAGTTTACCTACATCTGAAGTAATCCATAAAGCCTAGCTTGAGCTTGTGAAACCAAATCTCAAGGGAACAAGCTTTACTTGAGTTTCAAGACTTGCCCATTTTTGGTACCTGATTGAAACATAAAGAAAGCCATGTGTTAAGTTATGTTGGGAACTTGGGAAAAGAACAAAGCTAAACCAATCACATTATCATAAGAAGGGCTTCTGGGTATGGTGAAAACAAACCTTCTTGAGAGGATTACTGCTAGAAGATGGGACAGGTTTCAGAATCTCAAAAGAGCAAACAAGAGACTGATCCACACTCAACAATGCACCTGCATTGTCAAACTCTCCACCATAGTTTGGAGCAGAGAATATAGTAACTAATCTCCTTTTTGCGAAAAATTCATACCCATCTTCCACTACCTGTAAACAGACCAAAGTAAATCACAAAAGGTATGTCAACTAATGTCTAAGATAAGTCTTTATACCTGATGGCCTCGGCAAATGAGATCAAGATCATTCTTATCCAAGAACTCAGCAACCACATCAGCTCCAAACGTGCAAGAAATACCTCTATCACTATCAGACCATCCTTCCCTCTTCTGATCAGGATCAGACCAAAGCAAATCACAGAGAAGACCATTGTCTGGAATCTCAGTAGGCCTTTGAATCTCACGAATCTGCTCCAAATTCTCCAGTTCCGGAGACAACCCTCCATGCATACACAAGATCTTATCATCAATGAGAGCAGCAACAGGCAAACAGTTGAAGCAGTCTGTGAATATCTTCCATAGCCTGACATTAAATCTCCTTTTGCATTCGTCGTAGAAGCCGTAGATTCTGTTGATCTTAGCGTCTTCATGGTTACCTCTCAAGAGAAAGATCTTGGAAGGGTAACGGATCTTGTAAGCCAAGAGAAGACATATTGTTTCAAGACTTTGTTTGCCTCTGTCGACGTAGTCTCCAAGGAAGAGATAGTGTGCTGAAGGAGGGTAGCCTCCGTATTCGAATAAACGAAGAAGGTCTTGGTATTGTCCATGGATGTCACCTGATCATAGATTCAAAAGCAAAGTAATAAGAATATGCAAAAAAACATAAACTCTAAATCATCAAAATCAAAACTTTATTGAATATGTTGAAGAGAGAGAGAGAGGGGGAGAGAGGGTACCGCAGATGCGAATGGGGGCATGGAGGTCGAGTAGATTAGGCTGAGAGAGGAAGATTTGTCTGGCGTTAACGCAGAGTTGACGGATCTCGATCTCGGAGAGCTGAACCTGTTTGCCTCCTTTGCCTTCTAATAATCTTCTTATGATATCATCCACCATACCTATCTCCATCGCTTCCATCGTCGTCATCGTTCTTTTCTCACTAGAATCCAGGATTAAAACAAAAGGGTTTGCGCCAAATCAGGCTAGCAACAATGGGTCGTTAATGGATTAAAGGATTAGTAACAAGGCGATCAGAAAGTCTGAAGTTTTTTTTTTGTTTTCCCTTGGATTTTCCGGGAAAAATGTGGGAAACACGAAAGAAAGAGACAAAACAAAGGGGGAGAGACCAGAAGTAAATCTTTGATTAGTCTTAATACTCAAGTGGATCAAATGGGAAAAGATTAGAATAGAAAAAATCCGAATTTAAGATTTTATTTCAGAACAGAGAAACAAAAAAAAAAGGTTTCAGCTTTAGAAAGTTGAGGAGGGAGAGAAACAGATGGTGCAGATAGGTCGTCTTCTCTCTCTCTTTATCTCTTGTCTGAAAATTTTGCAATTCTATTTTCAACGCAGTTTTCGTTTTTAATGGTTACTGATTACATTAAATAAGTCGGTCAAATTAGTAAGGTTACAGGTGGACATGGTGACCATATAAGGTGATTAAGAAAATGAAATGGATCATTGGATTCCTATGTAGTTACTGCTTCAAATCATTTTCTTTTTGTCAAATCTCAAAAACAGATGGAGGAAAGAGTAAATTAGTGAAACCCTTCGAAGGCAAGAATGTGGGTTAGTGGACGGTGATGGGAGATCCAGCCTAAGAAGATGAGACGTGGAGGATTCTCATTGGAAATGGTCAAAGTAATTTGTTGTCGGGCGAGAAACCGCGTCTTTTGAAAAGTTCGGTTTTATCGTTAGAGGTAAGCACGCACGCACGTGTGAGATTAAATCATGTTCCTCCCTCATAATCAATTACTTATTTTTTTATTATTTTATTTTTTTTCAATTACTTATTTTCTTTTACCATGAAGTTTAGTTCAATGTTAAAACACTTAAACTCAATTGAACCTTGAATGATGTGATTAATACTTCGTAGCTATCTATGTATACAATATACTATTAGGTCTATTTCAAAGTAATTAACTTTTGCAGACATCGATTACAATTTTTGTTTTTTTCATTTTATCACGTTTGTATAAAAACAATAATAATTACAGTTAATTTAGCTAATAAAATTGTATTACAAAATATAAATGGTTTCATATTTAAATTACATTTACTTTTTGCAAAACAAAACAAAAAGAAATATTAAACATCACTTAAAATGAGTTGTTCAAAAAAAAAAAGATCACTTAAAGTGAAATAGATGACGGATATATTAATTTATAGGCTTATAGCTAACAACAATGTTGCACCTAATAAGTGGTTCAATCCTTTTGTCATGACACCATAGATAATTAACATAATACAACACATCAAAGTGACATTACAGAAAAATTATTAAATAATTTAATCTAAAAAAGAAGAAGTCTTATGATCTGTGGTTCATATGTTGGGTCTGTTTCTCATCTCAATTAAGAGGCTTGATACATAACACAATATGACCTGAACTGGACATCAAATTGACATAATAGAAGAGAAATTAAGGAGCCTCTAAAGCAAGTCTAAATGTTCAAAGATAGACTTTAATTTTATTGGGCTTACACGGCCCATAGTGGAAATAAGTGAACCCTAAAGTTGAAACGAGTCCGCTACTTTGATATAAAAGCTAGATTCATCACTTCACTTGCAGAAGCTTCGATCTCGGCGGCACCACATCCCCGGACGCTACCATGGTACTTTGCTCCATCTCCGTTTCTGAATGCCTCTCTTGTAACGTTTAGTTTGGTTGATTCTGAGATCAGCTGGGTGGTGTTTGCAGGGTATCGATTTGATCGCTGGAGGTAAGAGCAAGAAGACCAAAAGGACAGCTCCTAAGTCTGATGATGTCTACCTCAAGCTCACTGTCAAGGTCCAAACTTTAACAATCGATCTTTGTCATTTGAAGAGGTTACTGTTTGGTGAAGCTTACTGAGTATGAGATTTGAACTTTTGCATTGAAATTTTGCAGCTTTACCGGTTTTTGGTAAGGAGAACTCAGAGCAAGTTCAATGCAGTGATTCTGAAGAGGCTTTTCATGAGCAAAGTCAACAAAGCTCCTCTTTCTCTATCTAGGCTCGTGGAGTTCATGACTGGCAAGGTTTCATTTCGTTTTAATCCCTCTCTCTTGCTCTCTGTTCCTTGTTGTTGAAGTTAGTTAGAATCATGCTATTGGTTTATGAATGTGTTGTCTCTCATGCTGTGATATGATAGGAAGATAAGATAGCTGTCTTGGTTGGAACTATAACCGATGATTTGAGAGTACAAGAGATTCCAGCTATGAAAGTTACTGCCTTGAGGTTCACTGAGAGAGCCAGAGCTCGCATTGAGAAAGCTGGTGGTGAATGCTTAACCTTTGACCAGCTTGCTCTCAGAGCTCCTTTGGGACAGAACACTGTATATCTCTCGACTCAAAACGGCTCTACCTCCATTTTGAACTTGGTGTGATAAACAATATGTAACATTTACTTGGTTCTTGTGTGTAGGTTCTTCTTAGAGGACCTAAGAACTCACGTGAGGCTGTGAAGCATTTTGGTCCTGCTCCTGGTGTGCCACACAGTCACTCGAAGCCATATGTTCGGTCCAAGGGAAGGAAGTTCGAGAAGGCCAGAGGAAAGAGGAAGAGCCGTGGATTCAAGGTTTAAGAACATTGTCTGTGTCGTTGAACTTGATTCTGGTGTGTTGTTGCTTCTTAATCTCTTTCGTTATCAGATTTAGAGAATTGTGCTTTTTGGTGCCTTGTTTCAGACAGTATTTTAAGTTTGTGCCTAATGGATTCGACTGTGAACTTATTACTACACTGAGCTTTACTACGTTTATCAAACTTCACATTCTTTCCTCAAAAGGTTTTTTAACGTCATTGCCAAGGATACTAAAATGGATGAAAAAATCAATCTCTTAAAGAAGAATTTGTGAACTATTATTCTACATAATGGGTGACATAGTAATAGATTTATAAACAACATATTTAATGTACTGTGATATTAAACATGAGTTTACAAAGCTAAACATTAATCTCAAACAATTTGGTATAGATCAATAATCCTGAATTCTTCAAGGTTATGCAAATTTTGTTGTTTCCAGGCTTTCATGATTTAAAGTAAGAAACAAAAAAACACAGCATATGACATCTTAATGGATCCTTTAGTTAGACAATGAAATCTCAGATTCTTCTGGAGTAGCTGCTGCAGAAACTGGGGTAGCTGCTGGAGAAACCGGGGCAGAAGCACTTGTCCCCGTTGAAGCCATCTTGATAGAACCTTCTGGGGCAGCTGCTGGAGAAACCGGGGCAGCAGCACTTGTCTCTGTTGACGCCACGCTGATAGAACTTTCTGGGGCAGGTGCTGGAGAAACCGAACTAGCACCACTTGTATCAGTTGAAGCCATCCTGATAGAACCTTCAGGGGCAGCTGCTGGAGATACCGAACTAGCACCACTGGTACCAGTTGAAGACATCCTGATAGAACCTTCCGGGGCAGCTGCTGGAGAAACTGAGCCAGCATCACTTGTGCTCATTGAAGCCATCTTTGTAGAACTTCCTGAGGCAGCTGATGGAGAAACCGGGGCAGCTGATGGAGAAACAAAGCCAGCACCACTTGTGTCTGTGAAAGTGGTGGTACCTGAAGCAGCTGAGCTGCTTGGGGTGGTGGTTGCTGCGTTAGGGTTGGCAGCCAAGAGGCCAGGAGTGTAGGGAACACCTTTACCAGGAACCCAAAGGTTACCTTGGAAGTACTGATCCGGTGTGAACTTGAGGATCTCTTCGTTACTCAATGTCTTGATTCCAGCCCAAGTAACCCGGTTTGCAAGGCCAGCTCCAGGTCCTGTGTTCTGAGCTTCAGAGTAGAACAATGTGTTAAGACCAAAGTCTCCGAGCCACGGCATCCATCCTTGCGGCTGGACGAAATCAGGGATGAAACTGTTCATGATAATAGTCCTTGAATACTCTCTCCATGGCCTTCCAAGATAGGCTTTGCTAGTTTCCTTGACTGCCAAGTAATCTGGCTCCCCAGCTATTGTACAACCTTGGAACACAAATCCTGTTGCTTCCCTCGCATCACTACGACCGTGGGCTGTGATCGGGCATGCCTGGTTTGAAAGTGGCTTCCTCACCAACAAAGTACAGTTCTGGAACACAGCAGCCGCGTCTCCAAAGAGGAAATCAATAGTGCCTGAGATGGTACAATCACGGTAGAACTGACGGTGAGAGTGAGCGTAAAGGGTGTCTTGGTAGCCATCGAATCTACAGTTGAAGAAGATGGACTCGTCTGCTTGAACCCTAACCGCAACAGCTTGATGTTTGGCTGCTCCAGCAGTGTTAACGAACCCAATGTTCTTGGCAATGAAGTAGTCTCCAACAATGGCTGCAATAACCATTACATGGATTAACATTTATAACTACTAAAAATGTATAAGGTAATGAGTAAATTAACGTACCAACAGTGGCGGTACGGTAGGTAGTGATACCGTCCTTGTAATTCTTGCTACCGGAAATAACGGTTTTTTCAGGACCATCACCGATGAACACAAGATGAGTCATGCTCTTGTTGACTTGAACATATTCCTGGTAGATACCAGCCTTAATGTGAACCACAAAGGTCGTGTTCTTCTTCTTTGGTACGTTCTTCAACGCGTCGTTGATCGTTGTGTACTGACCGCTCCCGTCCTGAGCCACCACTATATCAGGCTTAGCATCCGAATACGCAGCAGCAGCCTGCAAGAGCCTACGTCCTCGCTGGTCCACCCACGAGGGGATCTCTTGGGACAAAAGCCTGCGGCTGTTCAGCTCAGGAATCTGCATCTGTCCAACAAAATTCGACATTTCGCTGATGATTGCCAGTCCGTTGCGTGTTAATTCGATAGCGGTCTTCAACGCTTTCTTCATGGTCTCTCCAGCGTTCCCTTGCGTCCCTTGAAACCCTTCAAGGCAAGTCTCCTCGTGGCTTATCGCCGCGCTGAGCCAAATCCTCAAATTGATCAAAGCCTCGTCCAACAAATGGAACTCAAACTTGCCAAGCTCCTCGAAAGAGTTGCTAAGCTCTCCCAAGGCGTAATCCATCAGCTCCTTGCACTGATCAAGAGCCATCTTGGTCCTAGGATCTTTCTGAAGCTCCATCATGGTCTGCGACTTCTTAGCCGCGGCTGTGATCTGCTTCATCGTCGCGCTAAAAGCTGTCTTAACCAGCTCAATCGGGTCGGTCGTGTTGTTACCGTTCTTGGTAAGACTGTCTTCACATGTCTTTTTGTAATCGGTTGGTGCGCATACGTCCTTAACGGCTTTGACGGAAGACGTTATCTGTCCGTCAGAGTCGCCGTCACCTTCGTTCTTGTTGAGGCTGACACCGACGGTAACGGCGACCACCATGGAGATGAGAAGAACAGAGGAGATTGAGATGATAATATACCTTTTCTTTTTCTTGGAATCATCGTCGTATCCGTACGACATGTTTTGTCTTTTTTTTTTCTTTTTATTTGACTTGTATTAATCAAATTGTTTTTGAACTTGAACAGCTCTTAAGATATATATTGTTTTTTAAAGATAAGAGCTGTTCGTTATTCGTTTTGAGAAAACAAGATTTGTGACTGACTCCTTCGAAGGTTACGTAGCCTCCTTAGGAGTGTGTAATTTTTTCATAATGGACGAGATGGCTTATTTATAACAGAAAAGGACAAATTAAGAGTTCGTTATTCTGGTTGCTCTGTTTTGTGAGGCTTCGCGGGAAATCCGGTTGTGAGAAAAAGATGAAAAGATGAAAAATAGACTTGTGGTAGTTTGTTGTCTTCTCTGTTTCTTCAAGAGTTTCTAAATATGGAAAATAGTTTTAATCTTATTTTGGAATTCTAATCTTCATTCTGTTTGTTTTCTGTACCAGATTGTATCAATGTCTTAATCGTGTTTTCGATTTGTTTTTTCTAATTTTGATTGCAAACCCTATGAATTTTAAAGTTTAAATCAATTACTAATTGAGCTAAATGATCAAATACAGATTTTTTCTTAGTTAATTTGGGGGATATATTTCATATAAGTTATGGGGTTACAAATAAAACACAAAATAATTGTTTTATTAGAATAAGTAAATCAATTTTCTCTCTTTATAGTTTGAACCGTCAGAATTAATCAATGGAGATTATACGAAACCGCCTTCATACAGAATTCCCATGTTCGGCAACCAACTATCTCCAGCTACAAAGTTTGAGACAATGAACCAAATACTCCAGCCAACTAATCCGGTTAGCTGTGTCTAAACCCTGGTCTGATATTCTTAAACTATGCATAATACGATGTCTTCAAACCGAATAAGCCATCCATTCCATCTCCTAGCATCAATAACATGGGTTTTGAGTTTGTGGTCTAGGTTAGCAAAAGAAAAAAGAACATAGAAAGGGGGAAACCATATATAGGGGAAAAACTTGGGAGGTGTAAGCACTGCTTGACGGTGAAGAAATGTGATTGACTCTTTGGGAAGAGCAGGAGGATATATTCATTCTTTTTTAATTATACAGGAGTATCTTACTTTCACAGAATTGGATGTAGATTAACCATGTGTTTGCAACCTATGATGTTGGTCCATACGTCAGTCCCCTGTCCACGGTAATACTAAAATTATCTTCTAATAACCAAAATTTGAACCCTAAACCACTATATTGGACTTTGTCCTCAAGTTAATCACGACTAGGCCGCAAGCGTCTGTTAAAACTTCAATGTTTTCCCTAGTTTTGTTACTCTTTTTCTCAAGCCAAAATCATTCTTTCTTCATTTGGCCAAAGCTCTTTTTGCTCTATAAACTTTAGATTCCGACAAGACATCTGTACACACCCCTGGTGGTTTTGATTGGTACAGATATCACCTGATTCCACCCGGTTCAATTGAAAAATAGATACAACCAGTTTGGCTCATGAAGGAAATAAATAAACCGGTATGTTCCGGTTTACTTCCGCTGCATTGCTTCCCTCCCGTTTGTCATCATCTTATCTTCTGGAAACACTGGTCGTCAAGTGAGCAAATCCGTTAAACCCATAGAGAGTTCGTAATCATCGCCGTGAAGCTCTTCAGCTTCAGCCATCAATGGCACAAACCCAGATCGTGAATCCCATCATATACCCGTCTCACACAATCCCCCGGCGTTTCGCGGCGATCTCCCCACTTAAAACCATAAACCCCCAATTTTCACGCCACCAACCTCACACTCACGCAATCTCTCGCAGACTCTTCCTTCCTTCTGTATCCTCGATTTGGGATGCTATAACAGGAGGCGGAGATTCGAACCCCCGTGAGGCCATTGCAGCGATTCGAAACGGAATGCAACTCTTCAGACAAGTAACTAACAATCCGACAAACACATTTGTCCTAAAAATTTGGGATCTTTTAAAAATTCGATTGTTTTTGTGAAAGGGTGATGTTTCTGGATCGGTGACAGAGTTCGACAGAGCTATTGTGTTGGATTCCCGACAAAAGGCATGTAAGTGTTTTGTGTTTTGTCTTAATCAGGTTAATGCATTTGTCTGAAAAGCTTGAAAATTTGAATTAAAATGTTTCATGAATACAAATACGTTTGATTTGGTGACAGATCTTTGGCAACGTGGGCTTTCTCTTTACTATATGGATAGGTACTTGACTTCTAGCTCCTACTCATTGTCCCTTCTTACGGTTTTTGAGTTGATTCTGGTATTTATCGTATGATGAAGCAATGAAATATCGTGCATGTAATCAACAGGTTTGAAGAAGGTGCAGAACAGTTCAGGTTAGATGTTGCTCAAAACCCAAATGACACAGAGGAATCGATTTGGTGCTTTCTCTGTGAGGCTCGGCTCCACGGTGTTGATGTTGCACGAAAACAGTTTCTTGAGGTTTTTCTTTTGTCTTGTCATAAAAGCTTATTATTCCATGTTGAGTGACACAATCAAGATGGATCATTCTTTGTAGGTTGGTAGAGATTCTCGGCCTGTGATGAGGGAAGCTTATAACCTATTCAAGAACGGTGGTGATCCTGAAAAGGTATTTTCAGACACCTGATGTTGTGATTTCTTTAAACTAAATGTCTTAACACCTAATAAACTGTCTGATTTTGACCAAAAACAGTTAGTTAGTGACTTCTCGAGCGGTCAAGCAAGTGAAGTCTTCTACGCTTCACTGTATGCAGGGCTCTACAATGAAGCTGAGGTATGCTCTTGTTCTTGCATGTCTCCAACACCATCTTCATAAACATCTATTGTTGTTCAAGAACAAACATCCTAGTTCACACAGCTCAAGCAATCTTGTTGAGTTTCTTGTCTGATTGTTGTTGTAGGGTAAATCAGAAAAGGCAAAGTTTCACATAACCGCAGCTTGTGGATCTCCATATGGGCAGAGGTTTGAATCCCTATAACACATACATAAAGCAATCAAAATGAAGAGATGCTTCCGTTTAGTATTGTTGATGCTTTTCTCATCCCAAACTCATTTCCAGGTCTGATGATTACATGGCTTCACTTGCTAAAGTACACTGCCTTTGTAGAAATTGGAGCTCCGGTTTAGTTTGAAACGGTTTATAATTTTCTCCAAGGCCCAATTGAAAACTATCAGTACTATATATTAGATATATTATATGGGTTTCAGTGTATTTTTGGATAGTTTTATTTTCTGTTACATTTTCATCTGAAATCAAAATCAGCTATTAATAGTAACTTTATAATAGCTCATTGTCTATTTTATTCCATGATTAGAAAAGTGGGGACAAATAATGACCGTCCGATACGAAACATTACAGTAGTATCAAACACAGAGCATTGCTGCCTCACGTGCTCACTCATGCAATCATACTAAACATACAAAAAGTCAAAAAAGCCCAACTGCCACCACAAAGCGGTCGAGGGTACTTCCGTCATTGTAGATGATAGCTCTCACCTCCGCAACCGCGTCGTAGCATATCAAAATACGTTTTGCTCATTTCACAACCAACCAAAGAAAAAAAGATTGTAAATAGAGATCAAAACAAGGCGAGGAAAAGGATCACGATCCACAAAACTAGTGGGGTGAATCCAAAGTTTTAATCACCAAAGAGGTTCGTTTTCTTATGTAATATGTGTATATGAGCATGTTGATTGTAAATTATTTGATTTTTATTTTTTGGGTGAGGATTTGCAAATTTTGTAACCTGGAATTGTAAATTAAATGATACTATTTAATTGCCTTCTTTCAGTTTCTGATATTGGGATTGATTCGTAATTAAAATAGGATTTCTAAGGTCGGAAATTAAGTCGATAGCTTTTATGTAATTGTCAGTTATGTATAATCGGAATCAAATCGATAGCTTTTATTGTGTGTATGTTTTGATTGCAGATCTGCTGTGTTTATGAGCTGGAGAATTGGTATTGAGAATGGTTTTGATTTAGGTTATAAATTCTAGGGCAAATGAGCTGAATTAAACCTTCTTAGAGAATTTTTAATACATTTGAGATTTAGATTAGTGGGTTTGGTCGCTTTTTGGAGGTTATGGGAAAGAGAGCAAGAAATTCAAATAGAAGGGTTAAGAATAAGGGTTCAGATGATTCAGATGAGGATTATGTAATATCAGATGAGGAAGAAGATGAAGAAGAAGAAGAATATGAAGAAGCTGGTGATCTAAACGAGTTTGATGAGTCTTTTGATGGTTGTGATCTCAAGGAGTGTGAAGATTCTTTTGATGGTTGTGATGTCTCCGACGCGGTGCAGGATGAGGGATTTAATGAGGTGGAGGAAGAAGAAGATGTTATGCTGAGGAATGTGGAGTGGCCAAAAGTGAAGACTGGTCCTCGTGGTAACCGGAAGATTACAGGATGCAAGTCACGAAAGATGGATCAGGTTGTTGTATCTGACAATGAAGATGTGGATCTAGATGATGCGGATGATGAAGAAGAGGAGGAGATAAGAGGTTCAAGGAAGGCTTTTGGAAGGTCGAATGTTAAAGCTCTTTCTCTGGATGAAGAGAGCCACACAAGAATTGGCTTAGGGAAGAGAAGGAGAGTTTTCTTTGACGTAGAAGATGAAGATGGAGACTATCCAGAGGAGCATGGCGAGGAAGAAGAAGAAGAAGAAGAGAAGATGGATGTGGAAAATGCCAGCTGTGAAAAGGTGGATTTAGATTCTAGTCATAATGGTGAAGACGGAGAGATGACATTGGGAGAACAGGACAATGTGTCACACGAGACAGAAAAGGAGGATGATGGAGATTATGATGAGGATGAGGATGGTGACGAAGAATATACTGCAGATGAAGAAGATGTCTCACTAGACGAGGAAGAGGAGGAAGAAACAATTGCAGAATCACTCAAGGTTTTTAAGAGAAACAAGCGAAAGCAGAGATCGAGAGGAGGGCGTAAAAGAAGAAAGAAATGCTCTATTGCAAAAACTCGTTTGACAAATGGAAGAAAGAGACGAGGGAAAGAAACAAAGGAAGGAGTTGATGAAGATGATGATGGTGATTTTTTAGATGACTGTCTACCTGCAAGAAAGAGGGCTAAGACGAGATCATCGAGGCCAAGGCGTCGGTGTACTGTGCCATCAGATTCAGACATTGCCTCCTCTGGAGAATCCAGTCACGAGTACACAATCTCAGAGGAGGAAAGAGAGCAGGTAAGAGAAGCCAGTAGTCTGTTGCGAAGTAGTGTGAAGCATGTGTCGTCTATAAGAAAAACTACGGTCGTTAAAGAATTACCTCAGCTTCGTAAGTCACCTGTGAAGGAAAGTGAAAATAAGGTAGAGCTAGTGAGAAGAGATGCGATGAAAAACGTTTGTGGGATTTGTCTGTCTGAAGAAGACATGCGAAGATTGAAGGGAACATTGGACTGCTGTAGTCATTACTTTTGTTTCACTTGCATAATGGAGTGGTCGAAAGTAGAATCTCGATGCCCTTTATGCAAGCAGCGGTTCAGAACAATCAGTAAACCTGCAAGATCTACACCTGGAGTTGATTTGAGAGAAGTTTTGATACATGTACCTGAACGGGATCAGGTTTGTTTCTCTTTTTTGTTGCATTACTCCTATAATGTATCTTTAGTTGGTTCATTACTCAGGACCGTGTAAATTATTTATTTATGTGGGGGTTTTGTTATTGTTGTTGTGTCCAGGTCTATCAACCGACTGAGGAAGAGTTGAGGAGTTATCTTGATCCCTATGAAAATATAATATGCTCGGAATGTCACCAAGGTGAAGATGATGGGCTAATGTTGCTTTGCGATCTTTGTGATTCATCTGCACATACGTACTGCGTTGGACTCGGGAGGGAAGTTCCTGAAGGAAACTGGTACTGTGAAGGCTGTAGACCTGTTGCACTTGGATCAGCTAGTTCCCAAACGCATACTGCCTCCGAGCAACAAAGGGTCAGTGGCTTTTATAGTAGACCATCACCTCTTGTAGTTTCAGGGCACTATCAAGATCCGTCTTTGTTAGTCTCCCCACGTACACCATTTTCCAATGGAGAGTACCTTTTTTCTTCAAGGCTTCCTAACGGTGATGTTCAAGGCTCTTCTCCTTCCGGCTTAGGGGCAACGACATTATCAAGGAGAAGGACGCTTCATAGACACATACAAAATATTATCAACAGTGATAGGCTTATTAATATGGGTAGTAGAGCTGGTGGAACATCGATGATTGCTAACTCGAGTGATGGTACTACACTAAACGGTCACGGCAGAGAAAGAGAAGCGCTTCAACCTTCACTACAATCAGGGATGTCATTGTATACAATCTCTGAGGAAAGACTACCTAATAACAATCCATTCATATCTGCCCATGACACTGAGCTTTTGTCTTCAAGGTTTGATCATTTTGGAAGCGAAGGACGTTTCCCTAATAATACATTTCCTGGTGATCGACCTATCAATTTAGGATTGCATCATGGACCGGCTCAGGGTGATCCCTTGTTTGCTAATCAACAACACCTACGCGGCTACATGCCAAACACAATGCCTTCCACCGGAGGTGAACAACTGCAACACAGAGTTAATGCCCATCTCAAGAACTTGTCCCGTCAATTTAACTTAGGTACACATAATCCAATTCCCTCTTCAAGCTTTGAGTGTAATTTGGCTAGTATTCTGTTATTCTTTGCTTTGCAGTGTAGTCAAGTTTTGTTGGGTTATAGCTTAGATATTTGACAACTCATTAAAAATGTCAATTATCGCTTTAGGCACACTTCTACAACTTGTTAAGTCTCTGTAGATTAATTTCTTCTTTACGTAACTCCCTACCCTTTGGATTGTAATTTAGATTCAGCTCCTATCTGCCTTCTCTGATTTTAGTTCTTGGGTACCCATTGTCTTGTTCAGGTCAAGCCACTTTTGACGAGATTTCCAAGTGCTCATTACACACGATATTGGCAGCTTGTGGACTGGAACATAAGAGCAGTGAAGTCCACCTTGTTCCGCCACCAGTGACGTGTCCTCACGATGATATGAGACCTGGGAGCAGCAGTGGTAACAACAACAGCAGCAGTGTGATGAAAGGGTGTTGCTATTCATGTTTTGATTCATTTGTAGAAGATGTAGTTAAGATGATTCTGGACACAAGACAACCCCATTGGTTGAGATTAGGGCTCCACTAAACCAACACTTGCTTCAATTGTTTAGATTTATTAGAAATTGATTTTTCTTTTGACTTTGTTCAGATTCTGAACCCTTATTTTTAGCCATTGTATATGATAAAGTGGGGAAGATTCATTTTCACGTAAAAAGAATCTGATTTTTTTTTTTATTATTTCACCATTGGTCTATTATAGCAAGTTGGATATACAAAATGAACCTTCATATCATTATTGTATCTCTGTAAAAAAAAATTGATCTGGGCTCTTAAAGAATCGGGCCCACTAGAGAATCTAAACACTTTCCAAAGGTCTTGCCGTTTCGCGCTTTCTTAAAGCCCATCCGACACGTCGTTCAACAAGAGAAGAAACTAAAACGGCACGCGGTACGTCTTAATGAAATAGGAATGGCGGAATCTTTGAAACTCAGCAAAGTCCCACATCGGTTACAACTTAGAGAAGGACCCTTCGCAATCTGAGTATAAATAAGACAGTCATGTGGACTAGCAAATCACTTACCTGGACGGGGTCGACTCGTGATCAAGAAGACGAGTGGCCTAGGCTAGCGACTTCCATTGCACTGAGGAAGGGCGCTTAGCTTAAAGTCTTCCCAAGCGGAAGAGCTTACGTCATTATTTGTGGCAGAGGGGGTTTGCGTCCGCGCAGCCCCTACCATTAAAGTGTTAATATTTTCTTAACAGGTCCCATTGTTGTTAACTGATTCATTTATGATTGCAAAAACCGCAAATTATTTTCTGAGGTTGGGAGACGAAAAAGAATCGGCTCTGCTTCTGATCCAATCATCGGTATAACCTGATGCTTCCAAGTAGTTGACACAAGCGATCATCAGAGACAAGATAGAAAAGTCTTAAGAGATTGAGGTGATAGAGTAAAAGCTGAGATCTTTCCCGTGAATTAGATGTTCTCTCAGCACATGAATAAGATGTTCTCTCAGCCACTCATAGAACCAATGAGAACTACGCCGACACCATACGCTTTTCACGTTATGAAGCACACGTGATTCTCAGGCGACCTTGCATCAGAGACAACATAGAGAAACATTTACTAAGCTCGACTACTGACGCCCTTACAAATATTCTTTCAAATTTCCCTGAAATAGCAAGCGGCTTCGAGTTCATACCAGACCAAACTGTACATCAAATCCCAGATTGTTTGAGTTTTGAGAGTGAACTTGTTTTCTTGGAAAATATTACATTTTGGCCATGGAATCAGAAAATAAAAGCAGAACTTCCAGTACCTGCTAACAAAGTTTAACTGATACAGATAGGAGAAGAAGGAAGTAAATTAACAAGTGTAGGGCGTGGATTTAAAGAATGAGTGATAGCTAGCCTGTTCTGCAGATCATAGAGAACACTATATATAGAGTGTATGTCTATACACATTCATATCGAAATCATTGGTAACAGAAACTCTTTTTTCTCTCCAAAGAGTCTATACAAGTACTTTCTTTTCTTAACCTCATTCGTTTCCTGCTCCTCACCTCGTCTTTTGATCCTCATCACGTCTAGGTTCTTCTCCTTCAGTTTCACTGTTTGCTTCTGTGTTTATGTTGTTTCCTGCCTCAGTAAAACAAGAGTCGCTATCATTCTCCATGACCACCTTCATCATCCCCACCATGATCGTCATCATCACCACATTCATCTCCTTCACCACTATCATCATCACCACATTCATCTCCTTCACCACTATCATCATCATCTTCCTCACTACCATCTTCATCATTATGATCATACTCACCATCATCATCATCCTCACCATGATCATCATCATTATCGCCACCATCTGCACTTTCATTGTTTGCCTCTAAAAGTCGTACACCGCAGCCTTTGACCTTACAGGTTTTATCATGGATTCTGAACACAAAAGTAAGCTCGCTGAAAGTGGTTTCTTCAGCTTCAGGACAATCCTGGTTTAGAGAGAAAGAATCTTCAAATATATACAGATGATCTTCATATCCAGATAGAGCTGGCATATGGAGCTGGTTTGATCCACTTCCGACTGTAAGGCCATTCTGTTTACCCCTGACGGAATAAGACATGCCCGTCAATGAATCCTCACTCTCTTCATCATCGTCATCATTGGTATCCACGAGATGATCATATACCTTTGACAGCAAGATACAAGCTTTGAATCTGAAGGATGAAGTAAGAGGAATTGGAGTCGAATTGATCGTTAAGGAACCTGAACTGGCTCGGTGAGTGAAGTGTGCAGGCACTTCTTCACCCGGTAAGACCGCATGTTTGCAAGCTGATGTCTGGATGAGCTTTCTTGCTTTTTGTTCCAGGTTGAAGCACATATCAAAGTTTAGGCAAATATTTGGATTTTGAAAAGAGGAGTCTATTCTCTTCAAATATTTACAACCTTGCGCGTCTAAATATATAAGGGAATCTGAAAGTGGTGGAAGTGCTACAAGCTCTCTACATTCTTTGACGTCAAGGTTAATTAGTCTCGAGAGACGGCTGATGCAATCGGGAATAGTTTTGATACCAATTCTGTTGCGGAGACGTAATGATATAGGAGAGGTAAGAGCCTTCTCGGGCAGACATATCGGCAAAATGTAGTGAACTTTGAAGTTTGATCTTAATCTCCAGCTGCGCTTAAATTCAGGCCCCCACTTGATTATTGCTTCAAATACGTCATCACACTTATCTACTAGGAGATCATCTGCATGTTCATTGTTATAATTATCGTCAACTGGAAAGTAAGCATAGTTACTCAGACCAAGAAGCTCAAGATTCTCCAACTTAGAAATGTTTGGCGATATAGTTTTCAACTGCTCGCATCTACGCATAATTAGTTTACGCAGACAAAATAGATTCTCAATCCATGGAGGAACCTCCTTTATCCCTGTATTGCACAGATCCAACTCTACGATGCTGTCAGGAACATTTGGAAGTCTTTGATTTTGTGCACCTTGATATATCCAATCGATAAAGCTTAGTGGCATTGCCAAGACTTGTGAGCTCTAACAAACTTCTGCAGTCGTCGAGATATAATTCCTCGAGACTCGTTGCTTCTGAGAGATCTGGAACCTTTTTCAGATTTCTAGAGAAACTCAAATCCAAAATCTTGAGGCACTGGAGAGGCTACACAAAATAAAGAAGAAAATATGAGTTTTAGAGAAATGACTAATCACGCAATACATTAATAGAATACAAAAAAAAAATATGTGTTTTACTTTAATTCCCTCCCAAAGCGTCTCGAATTCGCTATATTGCATGATTAGTTCAACAAGAAACATGCCAGAGAACTTGGAAGGCCAAACTCTCAATGGACAGCCGTTCCAATGTAGCAATATGAGTTTTTCTGGAAGACAGTCGAGGCCCTCGGGTATGCATAAGGTACTAGATTTAAAGTATAGAAACTGGAGATTGTTCATTCCTTTGAAAGCGCTTTTACTTATTTGGATTGTCTTGCTCGTATGCAACATTATGCCTAGAACATTTCCAGTAGCCTAGAATAAATTATTCACAAAGAACAAAATCTCAGTTACAAAAAAAGGAATCAGAAGACTCGAGATGTAAAATATAATTGAAAAAAACTTACAGTATCCTCATCAAGCACATCAGAAATCTCCTTGGTATCCATCAAGAAATGTGGCTTCTCCAAAGACTGTTTCTTGACAATTTCTCTACCCATTTGTTGCAGTAATCTATGCATTTTTATGCATCCGTCTTCTATATATATAAGAGATTTCAGAGCTAAGACTTCAAGCCCATGGTTGACTTCCAAACTACTGTTTGCAAAATAACTTTTGAAGCTATCAACCTTGAAACCAGCAAAGAAACATGCTATATGCAGAAACAGAGTTCTTTCGTTATCACTCAAGGAGTCATAGCTAAACCTTAGAGTTGATTCAATTTCTCTGTCAAGGGTAGACCTGAGCCATGGTAGTGCCACTATCCACTCATCCCTGGACATTCCTCGTAGATAAGATCCCATAACTCTCAAGCCTAGAGGAAGATCACCAGCAAGTATAGTAACTTCCCAAGCAAGACTTTCAAAACCATGAACTGGAGACTTTTGACCAAAAGCATATTGGCAGAAGATCTCAAATGCCTCAAATATATCTGGAAACTTCATCTCGTAGATATGATCCATCCCGAGTCCAAGTGTCTTGAAAAGTTTTCTATCTTCGGTTGTAATGATAATAATACTTCCGGGACCAACCCATCCACGCTGCTTTGCCATTTCCTCTAGTTGCCACCAGTTATCCACTTCATCAAGAACAACCAACACTTTTTTGTCACTCAGCATTTCTTGAGCTCCTCTTAAATGATGAACCTCAATGTCCCTTTGGTTGAATATTTGAGACAACAAGCTTTTCTGCAAACGCAACTTCAACTGATGGTTGTTATCACATGGCTTCTCATAACTCCCTCTGATATTCTCCAAAAACGTGCTGAATGGAAAACCAGGAGAGAGTTGGTTGTATAAAACTCTGGCAGTGGTCGTCTTCCCAATCCCGCCAGGACCAAAAATCCCAATCACCTTAACTTCTTCGGACTGTAGGATCAACTTCGACTTTATCTCTGTGATACGTTCACCTATACCAACAAAGTCATCAAAGTCTCTTGATGGTGTAAAACCAACCACAGCCATGACATCTGAGGCGACTTTGTTGATCATATCGGCTTCATTGCCACTAACAAAGACAAAGGATAATATATTAGAACAGTCATCATCATGTACAACAGAATATCCAAGCAGAAGTAGAAAAAGTGAACGAACCAGTTGCTAGAGTGGTAACCAGCTATACCAGCGACATCTTTTAAAGCTTGCCTCCATGCCTGCTTCACCTCTTCTGTTTTCCCCACACAGGTGTCATTAAAGGCTTTTCCGAAAACTCCGGTCTGATACCTAACATCAGTTGGATTCACATCGTAGAAAATGGTGAACACTGTTTGTTGATACTCTTCCCTGCACTTCATGATTTCCGCTAACTCATCCAGACACCAGCTTGAAGAAGCATAGTTACGGGAGAGCAAGACAACGGCAACCCTTGAATGTTTGATCGCTCCTACAAGCACTGGACCGACATATTCACCGCGCTTCATCTCGTTATCAATGAAAACAATGATTCCCTTGCTTTTGAACTTTTCCAGAACGTGGCTAAGAAAGCCTTCGCGCACGTCTGCTCCACGGAAGCTCAGGAAGACGTGATACAACCAACTCCAAGCCAGAGATGATGAAGAAGAAGAAGAAGAAGAAGCCATCATCGTTGACAACAATAAGATGAGGATCACAAAGCTTACTGATCTGAAGAAGACACAAGAAAAAGGTAAAGACGCGTAAAAGAACGGATACAGTAGTAGGTTTTGACTTCTTTGCAAGTGGAGAGCAAACAGTCAAGAAATGCACATTTTTATATACAAAAATTATTTGTATTGTCTTGTATGGTAAACTCCGGTTTATTCCGGTTATCAGATCAATATCCCGGTTATCCGATCAATATGAGAAATTGCCTAGTGGATGCGTGCATTCCAAGAAAATACTCTGTGGAAGCTGTTGATACTTTGTGATTGTTGTCTCCAAGACCAAACTGGCAACCGAGTTTTGATACACAGAAAAAAACAGCAGTGATCGGTGGACGTTCTGCAAATTTGAAGCCTGTTCATTTCTAATGAGGACTTAACTCTGGACAATTGAAAAGGACTTAACATATCTGTCAACAGTATTTACAGATTGGTGTAACCTGCCACTGATGGATTTGGCAGAGAACACACAAGAAAGAGTAAAAAGAGACCTACAGAACAACAACAAAAAACACAGAATGTTACTCTTTTCTAGATTCATACCTCAACTAAAGAGTTTTAAGACATGTCCTTCCCATCTTCCTCTCCCCCTAGCAATCCCAATCTTCTCTTGGCCACTTTTGATCTGTAACACCAGACCTCAAAAGCCTCTGTCAAATCCGGATACACCCCGTTCTTGCTTAACCACTCTGTCAATATCTCAGCTTGGTCTGAAGATGGCAAAGCTAGAATTATAGACACAAAGGATGATTCTAAAGCTTGCCATATCTCTCCATCTATTTTACATCTCACCGCGTCCTCCTGTTCTTGTTCTTCAGCATTCTTATCGGTCGCCACTGAGTCAACAAGAGGCTTTGTTTCTCTCACAAAGGGAAGCCATAGTTTCACCATCTGAAGCCGTTTCACTGTTGGTAGTATCACAGTTCCATAACCAATCGCTTCTACAACTTTTGCAGTCACCTCAGTGACTTTAACTCTTATCTCCACCATCTCTGCAGCCGTTTCAATCGCTTCAACTACCTTAACTAACTTCTCAGACGTGTCAACCCATGTTATAACAAAATCTCTCACTATTTCCATCTTGGTGAGTATCTGAAAAGCCCATGACAAATCCGATACAACCATCTTTAAACACCCGTTCTTGCTACTGACCTCATCAGAATCCACAGCTTGTTTGAAGGACATTGCTTCTAGACACTGGAAGAATCTAGCAAACAAGTTCTTCACACATTCCTTTACTTCAAGCTTGATTACTTCATCAGCAATCAGCAATGGAGCATCATCATCTTCAGTTATCATATACTCAATCTGTTCTTGAGCAGATGCTTTTATGTCACACAAGGGCAAAGGAGGGGACGAGGTAGCAAACCTAAAAGCCGATGAAAAGATTCCAGTAACAGCAGACTGATCAACAGGTTGTAAACGAGCAAGAACCGGCTCTGCTTCTGGTCCAATCATCGGTATAACCCGCAACATCTCTTCCTCTTCACCTTCCTCCCATGGAACAGCTTCCAAGTAGTTCACACAAGCAGTGACAATCAAAGGACAATCAAGCTCCTTAGCAACACATAGAATCCCCAACGCACTTTTCACGTTATGACACAAGTGATGATCCTCAGGGACATCATCACCAGAGACAACGTATAGAAGTCTTAAGAGATTGATGTGATGATCATACTCTGATTCTTGACAAATGACTTCAACACAGTAACGTGAATCAAGAATCTTGCAAGTGGGCCATTTATCAGAGAGACGGTCTGCAAAGTATCTGCTTTTCTCAGTAAGGATCTTGGAGTGGCAATAGATCCAGTCATCACGGCCTTCTTCGTTTCTTAGTCTAACAACTATGTCACTTGTAGACCGATCACCAAATGTATATGAAGCCTCAGCTTGATCATCCTGTCCAAAAACAAAAACGAACATTCAAAACATTAACCCACAAACCATAAACTCATACTTGTCTAGCATATACTTACACGAGGCTCCATAGAGTAAAAAGCTGAGATCTTTCCTGCGAATTTGAAGTTTTTTCAGCACCTGGATATAAGTAATCACAATGAAGAAGTGAGATCTAGCTATACACATTAACCACGAGTAAGTGAAGAGATGAGTAGAGAAAGCAAGAAGCTTTTAGTAACGAACTCAGACCTAGAAATAGAAAGGCGTCAGCTTTATGCTAATGTTAATCGGAGAGAAGAGTAACCTAAATGTTGAATCGTTAAGATTCTGAGTGTGAACTCCTTCAAGCCGTACGAGAAAGGATACAGCTTTTTGATCTTTGCATATATGAACCACAGTGATATCATCCAGACACTACTCGATCTCTCTCTTGGTACAAAATCATTTTCAATGCCTACTTGGTGATTATGTGTCAGAGCTTCAATGCTGGGCATAAAGTGATAAACTTGGTTCACATTCGGTTAAATCTTGTTGGGTCACTTAGCGGGCTCAGTTTCAAATGCGCTCTTAGTGGGCTTTAAGGCCTCTTCAGGGGTCATCAGCAATGTTTTCTGTCTGTACGTAGTAATTTATAGGATTATAAATGTATTTAGTGTGAATTTTTATCCTGGACCTATATTCTCAATGATTTGATACTCTACTGTTATTTAGTTTATGAGAAAGGAACAATTAACTGCAATGATTATGCTTTATATAATAAACCTTCAAGACAGATTCTCCTCTGATTTGATGTCTAAATTTTAGACATTACTTACTAAGGCATCAATGTGTGTTCTCTAATGAAGTCTATGTTCATGGCATACAACTAACTCATGATTCTTGTTTTGTGAGAAGAGCTAAAGACTCGGACGTAAAGAGAGTTTCTCTTCTTTACCAATGTACACCAGTCTAAATTAAACAACAACAGACGGGCGTTTACAGCTTCTGTCTAAATAACAGACTGAAACAATGTACATGTTACATAATCTATTAAACATTACATAAACGAAAAGCAACTAATAAGCCAGGGATAGGTATATTTGCTGAGTAGTCGCTTCTTTCTCCTCACAGCTGCCCAAGTTTTTCCTGTCACAACGAACGGTTACAAAAACCCATGTCAGTTTAACTCTACAAGTGAACACAAAGGTTGATTCGATTCGATGATGCTTTCAGAAAGCAATTAGGAGAAGAATCGATTTACAAACCAACCTGGAGCATCTGCATTAACTTTGGATTCTGTTCCAGAAGCTCACACAGCTTCTCGCGGTTACTTAGTAGAGCCTGAAAAGGAGAGTTAAGAATTAAGACTTAGTGAGGAACGTTATACTAATGAAAATAGCGCATCACTGCCAAGGATGTAGATTGCAAACCTGAATGGTTTCTGGGGACTGCAAGTAATCATGTAATGACATTCCAGATTCTTGTCGGTGAGAACTCCCAGCTCCTTGCTGACCTTGAACAGCCTGTTGCTGTGGTTGCTGTTGCTGCACATGAGAGAGATCTTGTTGTTGAGGTGTGTGATAGTAAGGCTGGACTTGTGTCTGTTGCATCATCTGCATCGGATGCAATGGAATCTGATACTGGTTTTGCAGTGATACTCCTTGCTCTGATGGCTGAGATATCTGCATGGATGGTCTAACATGCTGAGGAGGCTGCATAGGGCGTTGTAGCTGCATCGACGGCAGCTGTTGAGGAATGGAATGCGGATTGAGTGACTGAGGAACCGGCAACATGTTCTGCGGCTTATCACCTCCTTGGTGCATAGGATTTCCATAGAATGGCCTACTAAAACCAGATTGCATTAACGTGGGGGGAGGGTAAGAGGTCATTACGGTACCTGACTGAGGATCAATGGCTGGACCACTTTGTTGTTGTTCAGTGGTACCTGCACCTCCCTGGTTGTATCCAAAAGTTTGAACGGTAGATGTCCTTGGTGGCAGCGAAGCATATGGGTTAGATGAGTACTGAGGAATTGCTGAAGGATGCGGTGGCATATGCCGGATGGGTCCTCCTGAAGATGGTGTTCCACGACTAAACGGAGAGGATTGATTAGAAAGAGAATCAGAAGAATGTGGCATCACATGTGAGCTTGATGGAGGTGGCAGCACTAACGGCAAAGGAGGCTGGTTTTGTAGCATTTTCTGATCATAAACCCCACGACTACTGAATCCACCTTGAATATGACCCGAATGTTGCTGCTGACTACTCTTTGAATAAAAGCCCTGAGGACCAACTCTAGGATCAATCAAATTCTGTCCTGAAGATCCTGGAATGTTGTTGTAACCAGGCACAAACCCAGAGTCGTTCTTCAGCGGAGCCATCTTGTTTGTTTCGTCTGCCTGCTCAACAAATTTCCTGTCTGAAGATATGCTTGGTTCCCGAATCAATGACATCTCGGGGCGTGAAACTGATATCCTCGATGAAAACTCGCTCTGAGCGTTCTCGTCAACATTAGATGCCAATGGCGTGCCCATGTGGGAAAATTGACTACTTCCATTTGCATCACTCTCGGTTTCTTCAACAATGGAGTGAGGAGAATTTTGTTCAACCATGACAGGAGCAGGCTGCATAAGGTTCTCATCGGGTTGAAGAAAGGGTAGCTTGTCATCAGGTCCTTCACATTCCTCACCATCAAAAACTATATCTATCCCTTGTAGATCATCATCAGGATCGGCTTTGAATTGTTTGGGTTTACCTGCGACTTTTTCAGCATCTCTAGCAGGTGTAGGGTTTTTCACTTGAACAGCAGCCTCTCCAACCACAATGGTGGAGGCATTTTGGCCTCGTCTTTCTCTGGCCATATATTCGTCAACATGAACAGATGGAGGTCTACCACTGCTCGATCCTGCCCGTGAAATGGTTATTGCATTAGAATTACCAGCTGTATCAATACTCCTTTCCCTGGCAACATAGTCATCAACATGCATAGAGGGAGGCCTGCTGGTATTCGTCTTGCGCTGCCTAAAGGTATCTCTACGTGTAGGAGCAGGAGGAAGCGATGCAGAACCCACCCGTTGAATTGAACTTTGAGTCGGTATGTCAACAGAAGAATTTTCTCCTTTAGCACGCCTGCTAGAGCTCTCCACAGTTGGTAGTTTCCTTTTTGCAGGAAGAGATGATTGGGGCAAACGCTCAGGTAATGTTTCTGGACATTCCCAGCAGAACTTGTCTTCAAGTCCTCTTTGAAGGAAGTCATCCTCAATGTTTTCAGAGTCCACATCATCCATATCAAAATTCTCGGTAGAAACAAGAGCACCTTTGCAGGAGGTAATATCATCAATGCTTCCGTCTTTTAGCAACGACAGCAACAACCGTGATACCTTCAAGTCCACAAAGAGAATAAAAGGTCAGCGTCAAGAGAAAATAGCAAAGGAAGTGGATTATCTGGAAAAAAAAAGAAGGTACGGGTAATCAGTACCTCATGCAAACAGGGTTTCACCTCAGCTGTTACTGAAGTATCAGATCCCGAGGTCATTGAGCTCAACACTGTCACCATTTGTTCAATCAAACCAATGTTTTCCACTCTAAAAGTGTCTGTATCACTAAAGTCGTTTGGAAGGCCAAAGAGGGATTTTATTGCTGCAACCTTCTTCGAGTCCAAACTGGAAAAAAATGAAGAAGATTAGACTACACGGAGCAGTGGTACACACTCTAAGCGTGATTGTATTCCTGCAACCTTCTTCTTAGCTTAATTAATAGACCAGTTGGAAGTATGTAAAACGTGAACAGCATCAGACGCAACTAAGCAAATTTTCTGCTCGACAATTACTAGGTTAATATCAAATGAACAAAACCAGATTAACTAAACTTAACTACAAAACGAGATACCATACATCAACTAACGATTCTAACATGAAACACATGAAGATTGATTTTTTGACAAGGATACGTAGCTTATCAGAGTAAAAAGATCCTATGAAATTCCTGTTAAAATGGGTGAGCAGGAACTTAGTACATTATGAAGGGACTGGGAATCACCTTTTACCATCGATGCATAATCTGATTGAGCCCACGCTCAGAATGTTTACAGCCTTTGTTGCAAGAATTGACAAACTATCTTTTGAATTAACTGAGTTCAACAACTTGATCCAGCAGGACAGAAAAGGGGGATTTTTCTTCATTTCTACTTGATCGAGACTCAAATTATTAGTGCCACACCCCATCTCAGACACAGGGTTTTCAGCGCTAGAAAACATATGCACCAAAAGTGAAACAAGACCATCTTGCCCTTCACTACACGAGACCAGGTCTTTGTAAGCGCAAAGACAAGATAAGAGCTCATTGCCAATTGGCAACACCTGTAAACCAAAAAAATCTTCAAATCAGATTTTTGCAAGGAAAATACTATAAAGATGTCTATTAGGAGAGGTAACTGACATAAACAAAACTCTATCGTCACAATCAATAATAATTGACAATTTGTAGCATTTCAGGTGCATCCTTTTTACCATTGCCTCAAAGGGACTAGACAAGCAACGGTAGAACACTAATATAAGAACATAGATCACTACAATGCTGACAAAATTTACTATACCTGACAGAACTTCAGCACAAAGGGGAAAATTGATGCACAATCTTTTGCACTCAAACTAGCCAATCTGTACAAGTTGATAGGATTAACAAAAAGGAGTAAGATATAAATGTGATCGAGGTAAGGTAATACTAGCAGGTAGGATCCGAGATATAAATGCACCCGAAAAGGTAACGTTAAACATTCCTGCAGGGAAAATACTTACATCTCTTTTTTCGGAAAGCACGAGAGAGGCATTTGCGAATGGCAAAGCAGAGAGATCGATCTGAAAACTGGAATACACCACCTAATCACACTAGACTCGGGCACAGTTCCAAATTCTAGAA
Organism: Moricandia arvensis; assembly: GCA_905132765.1. Taxonomy (NCBI): domain Eukaryota; kingdom Viridiplantae; phylum Streptophyta; class Magnoliopsida; order Brassicales; family Brassicaceae; genus Moricandia; species Moricandia arvensis. The sequence continues at coordinate 71,986 of CAJHQP010001921.1, forward strand.
CCTTATCTTCACTTGGATAAGTGGAATCATAACATCGTCGAAGAACTTCCACAAGCAGTTGAACAATACCCTCCTCTAACAATAATCCCTGAAATGAATAAATCCAGGTGATAAAGAAAGAAAAAACAAAAGTGAAGGGAAACTGTGTTCAAGAGGAAAAGGGTTCGACCTTAGATTGCGGATGCTCTAATAAACTAGCCAAAAAATTAAGAAATCGGTAGACCTGAAAGAGAGGATAAGAGTGCTTAGGAACAGCAGGACAAAGAGTTAAAGAGGCAGAGCAAGTACCTTATAAGCTTCAGTGTCTCTTGTTGAGGACTGATCCAATATACTCTCTCTGATAGATGCAAATATGGGCCTCAGAAGGATGGAAGCATGTTCAACCCTTTGACATGTAATACGAACTATGAAAACCCGAAGCATATCTTGAATGACCACCAATGCCTATTTGAGAAAAACAACATCAAACACAATTCATGCGGAATAGATGCTAACAAAAGCCAAAGCAGCAGAGAAATACTGAAGCTAACAAGAAAAGGAAAAACATACAGATACTGCATGATGTTGGATAATCTTTGCAATCTTGTCAAGATTGGGTGTCAAACAATTTAGCAGCTTTTCAAGGGGGGCAGGCTCGAGATACCAATTGATCTGTTTCTCCTTCTGTGGACACATCAGTGTCCCAACTGCCAACTTTCTAAGACCACTTAACAAGGGCATGCCACTCTTCCAGAACCAGACTCCTTCTTCCGGGAGAATGTCGCTCTTGCAGTGAAAAATAAATGAGAATTGAGATAAAATCATTTGAAAGTATAAGACAGATAAATAGAGATCTTCTAGTTGCTAAGATTAATATGAATACATGTATACAATTCCATCACAAAAGTTACGATGCAGTCGTATCTATTTGGCTGGAAATAAATGAATTCTAGCAAAATTCAAGAAACGCATGCCATCAGAATCACCAAGTGTAAGATTTTCATACTAGAATGCAGAGGAAACTACATGTTTCCTTTGGACCCAATGCAGGAACAGAGGACGTCTGGAAACCAGAGAGAAGAGAATGGAATAGCCCAGGCATCCATCCATAAACTGGCCAGCAAACAAGAGCAGACACAATGAGGTGGCACACTGCTCCGAAGCCAAGAGCAGAGTCTGGATAATGGGAGGACAAATCAGCTGCACAAGCAGCTAGCTTTGGGCTGGAAAGAGAAGCTCAAAGGTTAGATTTGCAGAAACATATCAGCATGTGATTTATACTACTAAACCAAAAGAAACAGTAACCCACCTTACTTCCCGATGTAGCCTTAGGAGCGCCTTCATTAGTTTGGTGTTTCTATACTGCTCCGTAGCATCCTTTAGATAGAAAAGACAATATCAATGGCCAGAGGAGAGATTGACACCACATAAACCCGCAATTATAGAATCTCAGCAAGAAAAATAAAGGCAGAACTTCGCAATTAAATATGGACGAACTATTGTTTAAAGTAACAGACCTGTAGTCTCTGGAGAACAGATATCAAAAGGACAAGGGAAGGAATTAACAGATCCACTAAGCTTTGCTCACGATTCCGTTCAGATAAAAAGTCAGAAATAGAACTGCATCCATGATCGTCATCAACAAGATAATCTGCCCAAAACAAAGGAGCTAGTTGAGGGTCACTGATAAATATTGAACTAGGTTAAATGAAACAATATCCAGACAGTGGGCGTTTTAAGCTCTTCCCAGCATCTCCTATCATCACGTCTAAATTTAAGCCTTAAATAGAAGAGTTAAATGATAGCACAGAATATTCACTCGTTTACCATAAATATTAGACGACCTCTCAAACATGAAGCAGCAGTTGACCAAAATAGCATACACAACTGTAACCGCACCCTCATCATATAAAGCAGCAGCAACAGTCTGCACAAAGCACAACATTTTAGAACACTGAAATAAGAGTACACCATCTGAAGAGAAAAAATTGCTGGACAAAAAAATGGGGAATGATAACATACTGTATTATCTGAAATTAGCGCTAAAATCCGAAGAGCTGTAGTCAACTGTGAAATTGATGAGTCAGAAAGGTTAACACCTTCAAAAGATTTCTCAAGGATAACCTTTTCGAGATTGTCTAGACCGTTCATCTCAGAGATATTCGACGATTCTCCAACACCATTCTCAGCCGACGTTAAATCCAGTGCAAGGATGCTTGATGATGATAATTGGGCGTCCCCTCCCGAAGCCAAGACAGCAGCATAACGTAAAAGGCCAACTACACCATGTTTATGATAAACTACAGCCGCATCAATCCATTTAAGTAATCGTGAAGGAGCATCTTTTCGATTAGAACCACCCGGTGATAAAGTATGCAATGCCTTATGAAGGATGGGGGCATGTTCAATCCAAGCATGCAAGCATGATACAGTTGAGTCAGAGACTATGACTTCAAATATCTCAGCAGCTGAGTGACATATTGCTAGATTAAGAGGTGAAATTCCTGAAAAAAAGAGAATGTTAAGCAAGTAAGAGGGTTTGAAGGAAGATGACCAAGAGACTACGCCAAGATAGTAAGCTCAAAGATGATGCAGTATCGGTACCACTATTTTCAACTGCTGGATCCGTATCCTTGACTAAATTCAAAGCTTCAATCAAAACTGCTAAAGCCTAATAAGAAAATAAAATATGTTACTGAAAAAGAGCAGATAATATATCATTATTTTTACTGATTCCAGATTCATACCTCAGGGAAAACGCCTAAAGTCAATAAAGCTTCACGCCCACAGTCAGACCTGCACTTGCAGAAGGGTTTCAGGTTTATTCCAAAAAGAAGACAAAACAGATTGTGGCACATAGAGACATTCTCACCTAGAGACATCACGTAGCTCCCATAAAATCCCGAGAAATTCTTCTGTTTGTGGAGACGATTTGAGCAAACGATCTACCGCACTCACCTGAAAGAAGTATGTAAATAATAGTAGAATTTGTAATATACCTATGTAAAGCATGTGCCCTTTATGGTAACATGAACCCACCACCCTCAAATGCACTTCAAGATTTATTCCAATTTCCAGTAAGCTGCAAGTAAAACCCTTGGATATCAAAACTGAAGCATAGCGGAGAGGGACACACTCCTCCTTATTCAGATCAACAGATCCCTTTAGAGATTGTATTATTGTAGCAGTCAGTTGTGAATGATGTAGCAAAAAGCTCAATCCTGTAAAACAGAAGAAATCAGGCTATATTACAACTCTAATGCATATAATGATCAAGTGTTTTCGACTCGGAAGGCTATATAAAAATACCTGTGCGAGAAAACATGAGTGAAAGAATAATGTTTCCAATAAACATTGCGATATCAGTAAAGACATCCAGAATGTCTCCAAGTTCAGAATGCAATCCAGGTATTGAGAGAAGTGCTGCTGACAAAGGAAGAAATCCTCGCTCCTGCTCATTGTGAGATGCTTCAAGTAAGGTTTAGCAATCAGAATACTCTCTAAAAAAAGATTTTAGTGACATAACGAGAAGTGGAAAAGATAGCAAATGTTTTGGCAATTAAGATAGTGTTGAAGGTAAATTTTAAAGACTAATCTAACGAAAGTGATTTACCTTCAGAAGTGACAACATGTGGGAATCAGTTCCAGAGTTGGAAAAGGGACATGCCCATGAGGCAGTAAGTTTACTTGTGGCTTTGTATGACAACCACCCTTCAGAATGATCAAAAATCAAACTTCTTTCGGCGTAGGCTGATGGTGAGGGATCTTCAACTGATCCAAGTGACTTCAGCAGCTTCTGTATTGATAGTCGGCAGTAGCACCAGTGACAATGTTAAATGGTTGGTTTACATGATTGTATTAACGACCAAATAACATGAAATTATAATCAGCTAAAACCTGGAGTTTTTGAAGTTGAGACTTAGCATCAGATAGCATATTCAGATTATGAGTTGCAACCCCGTGAGAATTGGAGAGACCTTCCAGTGCTGACAACACTGCAAACTGAGAGAAAAGTATTAGTAACAAGATACGTAGGGACCTATTAAGATAATGCTAACGAAAAAAAAAAAAGATTCTTAATATGGAGAGTACCTCATATCTTGATATAATCTCATAAATTCTCAAGCGATGAAGAATATATATTGCAAGAGAGGCAACTTCATGACATGGTTTTTGCATGAGTAATTTCAACAGAAGACAGTAGCCCTCACTCTTCCCAGACGGGATACTTCCGTCCTCACGAGGCCACCAACCTAAAAACCCCTCACATCCAACTGCATGGCGAGTAGCCTGCTCAACAACTCCAAGCAAAAGCAAAGTAATGGTGGTCGAATTCTGAACATCATGACCAAACAAATATACAAGTTGATCCATCCCCCTAGAATTGACAAAATGGAGGCAGCCTTCTCGGCTGGAGCATAATAAAAAGGCCAAACTTAAACCTAGAAGAGTGGCTTTCCCCTGAAATGAGAAAAATTAACAGCAATCATCTATAAATAATATATAAGTTTCTATTACCAGCGTGTGTGAGAGCTAATAATTTTGTAATACCTTTGAAAGCTGTGGAAAGGCAGTACACAGGGAATCCCTTTCAAACTGAATATATGGATTTAACATATCGACCAATTGTTGGGAAGTGGCCAAATTAGTCTCTGATTCAAGAAAGCTGGACAGTGCTGATGATCCAGGTGACATATCTGATTCTTGAATTTCATTGAGATCAAGAATGACTTTCTTAATCCTGTCAGTAATACCATGGAAAATCCCAGAATCTACCGAACTGGCCACGGCCAGACAATTCTTATTCTTTAAAAAGAAATCTACATTGTCTATGACATAAGACGAGACCCCCGACACTACCGTATCCACTAACTTATTTAATACATCATCAGTTTTAGCTAGCTGGTCAAAGACTTTTAACAGCAGCTGCAACAATCGCTTAACTTCCACGGGCACATCTACAGCAGCCGGGGTTAGAGATACTATGTCTAGAGATGATAGACATTCCTCTATTGTTCTGTTGACTGAGTGCAATACCAATGGCAAGTCCTCGAGATTACCTTCAGTGGAATTCACAATATCAGTTACAGAACGACCTTCAAGAATGATATTGTACTGCCCCAAATCTTTCACGATGTTTCCATAGACGATCAAGCTCAAACTCCGATAGCTACCTCTAACTACCAGATGGTTTGTCACAACAGCCTGCAATTTTGATGAAACGGTCCTTTAAAATCTGGATGTAAGTTAGAATAATAAATGGACTTGAACCCCGCAAAGGGAAGGTCTGCCTTTTGACACACAAGATCACAGAATCAAAAGGTAATTCAATACTCTAAACTCCTTCCATTCTCAACCAAGACTAAACCCATAACCTTCTGCTACAAGTTATTTACTCCCTCTATTTTGTCATATTACCATATTATCTAGACAAATATGTGGCCTGGCAATTACACATATAAACATCTCTACGAGACTGTGTACTGCTGTAACTCACAGTTCTAATAGCCAATTACTCGGGTCAAAGGACAGGAAATGTCCTGTCCGAAACATCATATAAGAATAAAGAATCATTTCCAAACGTTGTTACCAGCACCAGTCGTAGAATATCAAACTAATCATACCCAGCAAGAAACAAAAAGAAAGGGAAAAGCAACAGACATTCGTAGACAAAAACACATCTTAGTAGTTACCTCCACTTCCAAAGGATAAGGAGCTGAAGGGGTGTAAAGAAAAGGGTTGCAAAGTCGCTTAAACTTTGATTCTCCTTCACATCGAACGAACACTTCCAATGCAAATGATGGAGGTGAAGTTGCCCTAATGAAGAACATTGTCAACATTCAGATAAGTATCCACAGATATCATATCACCCACACAAGTCATCGATTCTAAGTCACAACTAAGAATACTAAGCCACCCATTTATGTGACAAAACTAACTATTGACTCAAAAATCTAGAGTAGTCTGAAAAAGACTATAAACTTCTTTTAAACGTTTCAACCAAGATATTATCAAGGACTTGTAATGAAATAAATATTAGCATCAAAGATCCAAATAGAGTTCACTGCTACATGCTCGACAACATGTAACGAAGCATTCGAACAAGACTTGAAATGGCTATTTTACTACTTGAAGATCTTTCATAATTAAAACCAAGAAAGAAAAAGGATACACAAACGAGAAAACATACCCGAGAAGGGAAACAGCTTGAGAAGAAGAGGAGGCATTCTGCTCCAAAAACTCGCAAGCAGTGATGATTACTGGCTCAGCAAATATCACCTATAAGAATCAAAGGAAACATAAAATAACTCCCTAGAAGCGTTAAAACTGAACAAATAACTTCGGACATCAAATGACAAACCAAACCACCAAATTTCATACTTGTTCCGACCAATCCTATCCATATAACTATTCACCGACGCATTTTCCACCAGACTAAAGAGACCGAGATAAGGAACAATAGGGTGACAATTGAGAAGATTACCTCGTCAACATATTCGTCCAATTGAGGATGAACAAAGGTCTGAGCGAACAGAACACATGGCTCCGACCGTACCATATCTAGAGAATCGCTCCCAGTCTTCTCGGTTCCTGTACGTCTCCTAGCCTCAATAGCAAAATTTAACTCAGCCTGGTTGCTAAACCTGAGATTACAAAAGCTATGCCTTTATCATTAGAGTATTCAGAGACCAAACACAACTCAAAAACCCAACATTCAGATATCATTAGCCACTAATCGACATCACTCAGCCATGGCCGATTCAGAAGGGTGTGCGAACTTAAGCTTCTCTATGTCAAACGCAACAACTAGATCAGGACTTAGGGCTTAAATCTCACTACTTTGGGATCGACACTGACTTAAAAGAGGGAGAAAGCTTTGTTAAGAAACGAAACACACAGGAGGAATGCGAATACTAGTGATTGTTTAAAGAGTACGAATCGAAGAAGCTTACCTGGGGATTGGAGATAGAGAGAGAGAAGGCGACGCAGAGCGAAGGAGAAGAACAAACGCCGATGAACCTTTTTTTTGTTTAACCGGCGTTGAGGTTTTTAGGGTTGGCCCGAACGATAATAGCTAATATCAAACTGAATCTCATTAACCGGAAATTGAATTTGCGGTTTATACAAACCGCCGAAGCCAAACCGGTAATGTTGAGGAAACTATAGCCTTCATATAAATGAAATAGTCATACATCAACAAGTGTATGTTTACATTTGTTTTCTCTCTAATTTTTACTTTTGATCACTTTCACTCGAAAATATATACGAGATATAAAATTGATGTCACTATATATATTCAAAACAATTAAAAATATATCATAAACATGAGATTTTTCTAAGAAGTTGACAAAAAAAAAAACATGAGATTTTTCTTTTACTATATAACATTGTATAGTATATACAAAATTTAGCAAAAAAAAAAAAAAAACATTGTCTAGTATACCTCTCACATGATTTTCGTAATAAAGCTGCCTATGTCATCTTCGACCAAGATTAAGTCCCCTTGTTAGTTTGTGTAGTGAGACGTCCACTAATTAAAATTCTGAGTGGTTTAGTTCCTCACGCACTCATCTAATATTTGATATATCAGCTGATAATCAAATTGTTGAATGTTTAGAACTTTGCATATGAACAAACACACGATCAAGTCAAAAAATCCTGAGATCTTTGAGTGAAAAATAAAACTGAGAAAGACACACAAACTTCTACGACTTCAAGAACCTTGAGGCGAGAATACTCTACGTCTCAGCCAAGTTTACCAGATCACACACACTTTTTATTAAAACGCAAGAATGTTACATAAGCCACTTGACTAGAAGTTCTTACAATCGTTTCAAAAACATACATAAACACACACACAAAGAGAGAGGAGTAATACAACATCATAAGATCCGACTATAGAGTTAGAACAAGTGGGTTAAGTTGCCAAAACCCATCATTGTTCTTCACCAGACTTAACTAGTTTCACACTGAGATAAAAACCAAGGCTCCGTTCACCTGAGGGTGACGAAGCCTTAAGTAGAGGATGAGCCAAAGATGAGTTGCCAGTTCACAGTCAGATGGATCCAAGAAACAAAAAAAAAAACTCAAACTGTCCTTTATCAAGACAAGAGTTCTCTCTCTCTCGGTCTGACTGATGAACTATGGTAAACCTATCAGGATTTGTAACTGAAGCAGCCATTATCCATAGCTGCTGCTGCTGTGATCCACTTGCTAGGCATCACCATGCCACCCAGGGGATGTACTGGAGAGCTTAAGAAGTAGTTCATGCTTGTAACTTCTGATCCCGAGACATTTATTCGGTTTGATAAGTTCATGGTCACGGTTTCAGGATGAAGAACATCAGAGTCCTGAGAGTTACTTCGCTGTGGCTGTGGCTGAGGCTGAGTCTGCTTAGTTCCATCAGCTTTCTTTGCATTGTTCTGACTTTTAGTGTTCAAGAATCTCCCACCAGATCCTCTAGGACGGCGCAATGCATGGAGATGGCGTGAATGATGCATATATGGCTGCAACATACATTAACATAAATGCAAAACATAAGTGATCGAAACTATATTCCCGTTCTAGGATCTTTTAGTATAAACATAAATGATGCATATATAGCTAGTTAGGATAATTTTGTACGAATCGGTTTGTAATCAAAACTATATTCCCCGTTGTTTAATATAAAATTTCATTAAAAGAACAGAAGTGCAAAACAAAATACACTAAAACCGAAATTGTTTTTGCTATGTTATAAGTTTACCTTACGGCATTTGCTACTCAGTTTGTTCTGATTAAGAACAGCAGCAGCCTTTGCACGTGATTGGCGTCTCCTGATGATTCCACGGTATTGCTTTGAGTTGACATAGATTGTTCCATCTTCTGTTTCCATGTTTAGAGGAAGCATTACACTGCTATGAGGTCCATAGGCTGAAAGAACTCCATAGTATTGTTGTTCCACACAAGGATACTTTGTGTACACCTAACCAAACACAAACAGCAAACATAAACTAAAGAAATGTGGCCATTAAGGCTATCTTTTAGATGTTTTAATTCGAAATATTGTACCTGTTGGTGAGAAAATCCAAGTTCCAAGTATGGTGGTTGCATTTGAAAAGAAGATCCATGAGGCTTTGGCACAACTCTTGAACTCTTTACATCACCTAACGGCATAACAAACATGCAATTTAGATTTACAACTTTCTATAAATAGAAACATTTTATGAACTCAGTAGTTGAAGCGCACAAGATGTCTTTCCTTTAGACAACTTAGCTCAGTTACATTCACTTTCACAAACCTAGAAGTAACTAGTTAAACATGTTCTACCAGTATCCCACATAAAGTTCACTACAACCATCCATTTGAAGACATCCATATATATAGAAAGACAAAGGAAGCAAAGACTTACCAAGTGAGAAAGTAAAGTGAGAGGAGTTGCTATGTTTATTCACACCTTGTTCTATCCCTCCAGCAGATCTGACCTTAACTCCGGCCAATGAATCAGAATCTGCGGCGAGACTCTCCGGAGTCAACGGCTGAGATCCGAATGCGTTCCACCAAGAAGTCAGTGGAGCAGAGAGTAGACCTTCTCTCACAGTTTGCATAGCCATCTCCAAGATCTAATACAAAGAGTGAAGATAACAAAAAGGAAATCAAGATTCGATGTTGGATATTGAAAGAGGAGTTCCTGTGAGAGATAAACATGACAAAAAAAGTCAACAGAGTAAACAAAAAAAGGGTATGAACTTTTTTTTTTCTGAAACTCTTTAGAGTGTATGAACTTTGGGATTGAGTTTTACGCGAAACCACAGGAATGACAAAACCCATATGTGAATCATCATCAAGAGACATACTTGTTGTCTCTTTTAACAAACCAAAGACTAGACAAGAGTCCCAAATAGCAACACAAACTCCAAAAAGGAATTGAGTAAGAAGTAAGTTAAACCTCAAATGTTGGTCAACATCAAACACACCATAACCTATGTGAATCTGAAAGCAAATGATAACTTACACACACAAGAGAGAGAGAGAGAGAGAGAGAGAGAGAGAGAGAGAGAGAGAGAGGAGAGAGAGAGTGAGAGAGAGAGCTTCAGAATCCTAGGAAGAGGCAGAGAAAAGCCCAAATGTTAGGAGCCATGTCGGTTCCATATCAAGAAACAGTATTAATTCACCAAAACTTAAATCAGAGAGAAAGAGAAGAGAGACTAACCAATATATGAATTACAAGTGTAGATGGCAACTCTAGCTTCATGCACCAATCACCTTCAACTTTTATGCTATTCTGTTTTTTTTTTCCCTTGTAACTGTGGCGTTGGCTTGACGTGCTTTCTTCAAAAGCTACATGATCCCACTTCAAACTATTTTTAATTAATCTTTTTCTAATTTTCCATTAAGTAGAGTAGTGCTTGGGTTGTCAATTGCATGGTTCATGATGGTTGTGGTCCTTGTAAGCTTTTTTAATATTAAAATTCCTATATGAGTCTGAATTTGAAAAGGATCACTACTGAAATGATAATAAATAAATAAAATAGTCTGACAACTTCAACAATAATATGTCAATATTTGCTATTATAGAGAGTCAAAACAGAATCAGGCATAAACAAGACTCTTAAGACTTCAAACAAATTCAACAAGAAACTGTTACCTGCAAAGATCTTTTACGCCCTTCAAAGCTAAAGGGATAAGTAACAACACCAACAGTCAAATAACCAGCATCTTTCAATATCTGAGCTACAACATGTGCAGCACCAGAGCCAGTTCCACCACCCATACCAGCAGTAATGAAAACAAGGTCAGATCCTTTAAGAGCATTAGCAATAACATCTTTAGATTCTTCAGCAGCTTGTTCTCCTAGAAGCGGGTTCTCACCAGTACCTATATTAAAAAGAAAAAGTCAAACCTGTTAGCTTCCGAGTGTCCCAACGTGACTTGTCTGCAGATAGACTAACCAAGGCCACGAGTTAAAAGCTCTCCAATTTGAAGTAGGTTCTGTGCAGAAGACTGTAACAGAGCTTGAGAGTCCATGTTTATCACATAGAACTCAACCCTCTGTCATCATCAAAATGGGAACTTTTAAGCTCGTGACTCACTCCCTACCAGTTATAATATAAAGTCTACTACATTCAACCCTTGTATAATTCTGTAAATAGATCAAGCAGATGCGATCACAGGAATAGATATGACACTTATCGAGATGTTGTTATGACACTTGTTGAGTTCTTAACTAGGGTTTCAAAGTGGTTTTCTTTACATATTGTCGGTTTGTTTCCTCTTTTGTTATGTTTCTCTCTACGTAGTTCAAGTTCTATTGTGAACATAAAGGAGCACGTGTGTATATAAACTCTATAGATATAATTCGGAAGAAAGTGTCACAAACTGTGTATATCTCTGATCAATTGAGTTTTGGTTTCGGACTTGAATTTATATTGGATTAGTCCCTTATGATAAAAATGATAGAGTAGTACTGATAGTACATTGATAACTGACGCTGTTTAAATATGATATCGATTTAATGCAACTATAGAAAAACATAACTCAGGAAGTCAACTTCAATTATTTATCCTAACGTATTTAACTGTATTTATTATTAGAACCTGCTAAAAATATATTTGTCAATTTACTTGTGTCATGTTATACATTTCCTACAATAATATATTCATTTTCACTTGCTTATATAATTGTAAATCCTGAAAACATAAATATAGCTATTTTCTTTGAATGTTAAACATACACAAAGTTTACCATGTAATGCAGAAAAAGGAAAAGCCACGTTGAAAATATAAGAAGATAGTATGTTATAAACGAAATCAAGATTAGATAGACATACAATATAGTTTAGTTGGTTTGGTTTAGTTTAGTGTTTGCTTTTGTTAATATGTACTTCTGTACGTGGTGCTTAAGCTTATTCCACTACCATTAATCATTTTTATTATGCACTTGTTAACTTTTTTACTATCTTTTAACAAAATATCTACTTTCGTTATCTAGAAGCTCGTTTCTAAATAGTAGTGTTTACTTAGAGCATCTCCATCCGTTAAGGACCCCTACGGGGTCCTTAACTTTTTTTTTCTTTTTTTTTCGATTTAAAAAAATAAAAAATTAAAAAATTAAAAACTAACCAATCGTGAGCCGCCATGTGTCAGTGGGGTCCACGAAACAGTGTAAGGACCGGTCCTTAAATAGGGATTTTTAGAACCGGTCCTTAACAAAAGTGGTGGGACCCACCACCACTTTTTGTTAAGGACCCCTCTTAAGGACCATTGATGGAGGTGCTCTTATAGCTATATTATCTTAAAGATTTGGACCACAAGTTTTTGTTTAGGGTAGTCTTTTTAAAGGAACTCCACATAATTTGTTCCACTGATCGCATTACTTCGAGTTCATCAATGATTTGTCTTCTCTGTAGACATATATATAGCTTGATATATACGTGTATATATATATTTTTAACAATGTGATAAATATTTTCTTAACAATAAGCTTATAATATAAATATATAACAACAGTAAGATATATAGCATAATCACTTCCTCTCTTTCCCCTGGAAACAAAAGAAGGTTGCATAAGAACCCTATGACTCTCTAGACACATATATGAAAGATATATGCTTCTTCTTTTTTTTTTTTTTTTAAGTTTTTCCCATCAAATTCTCTTAATGCAATTTTTTTGTCACTTGACGGCGGCTCCACTATTTTCATTAGCTTGCAAAAAACACGAAATGACCAACCACCAACTATATATTTTAATAAGTATTGTCTTTATCCCCAAAAGAAAACAAGAGAATTAAAATATAGGAAATTGGCTATAATATCCAACTTTTTTTAATACGCATATTATATGAAGCATATGCGATCCACTTGAATGCACGAACCGAGTACATTGAAGTGGAAATCTAGTGTATGAGTTTACGGTAATAAAGGATTTAAAGAACATTGCTTTTAGGTCATTTCTTTTCCTACTTTTTTCTGGAGCAACATTCTTTTAGGTCATTTTTATCCTACTTTTGTTTTTGATCGTTGGCCAAGAAAATAATAATATTACTTTTGTTTTTATCTTTTTTTTAATATTAAAAATTTTACAATGAGCCTTCTTCATTATATATATTTTTTTGTTGGACGTGCAATCCACATCATCGTGGGGAGTAATATCCTTATAATATACTTTAGCTCAAAATTTCAACAAAAAAAAAGAAGTTTATATTTGTTGTTGATTTAGTTCAATTCTTGATTTTTAGAAAAATCACTGAAACTGTGAAAGAAAACGTTTGCACTTGTTAGCATCATAGATAATGCAACATTAAGATGATTAAAGAGCTTGAATAGTTGAATCCATGACATCCTCTCAAAACTCTCACACTTCTAAAGTTAGTGACATGTAGTATTAGAGTTGAGTTACAATTTGCATAAGTGAATTTGATGGGCAAAATTAAAAAACTCTCACACTTCTAAAGTTGGTGACACTGTTCCGTAATTGATGGGCCACCAAGGATACTCAGACCAATAAAAAAACGTCAACACTAATAAATAATCAAAGTATGAATCGGCGAAAACTGGGCCACAAGGATACTAAGCCCAATAGAGAAGTCAACAGTAAACAAAAGCCTTGCCGTTTCGCGTTGTATTAAGCCCATCCGACACGTCGTTCAACTAGAGGGGCACTGAACGGCACGCATTGCGCCAAAAGAAATTTACAGCAGCGAAAAGTGTGAAACTCAATAGAGTCCCACATCGCTTACTAGAGAAGAAGGACCCTTCGGAAACTCAGTATAAATATGAGACTCATGAGAACGGGTAAATCACTTACCTGGACGGGGTCGACTCGTGATCAAGAAGACGAGTGGCCTAGGCTAGTGACTTCCATTGCACTGAGGAAGGGCGCTTAGTTTAAAGTCTTCCCAAGTGGTAGAGCTTACGTCATTATTTGTGGCAGAGGGGGTTTGTGTCCGCGCAGCCCCCACCATATACCCAGTCTATAATTTTAAAACACTATTTTTAAAAACAGAAAGACTTGTCACTCTGTTACTTAATTGAAAAGCTTGTATCGGAAAATAAATTAATGAAAACTATAATTTGTAAATCTGGGAGCTGACTTTTCCGTCGGAGAAGTTTAATCCCTCCGAACAATCACTCAGCTTCCGCCGTCGCTTATTCGGCCAAATAACAATCTCTCCGAGTAGCGTTCGTGCTCCGATGACGGGAGCCAAGTCCGGCGTAGGTTCCGGTGATCGAGATGGTGAGTAACTCGTTGTTTAAGCAATGTTTCTTAATGGATTATCAAGAGAATGGTAGTGTGAGGTTATGATAAGTTTGTAACAACGATCTCTCTGTAAACTCTCTGTAACCTTTCGTATTGATATCAAACCCAACGTTTACAAAGAGGAACACCGATTACCAGATAGAAATAGCTGATAAAGTGAATCTCAGATGATGATCTCATGGCGTCTGAAGATCCAATCACGATCTCATGGCGATAAGAAAACTAGAAAGAAGCATCGGCTTATTTATATAACAGCCTCGATCAAAGATTCTATTCCACTCAGAGTCTTTGCCATCCACGTTGACCATCCTAGTCTCACATGTTTCTTCATCCTCATTGCTCAGTTCTTCTACGAACTGGAACGTTAGCTCATGAGTTTTGAAGTAGTTTGTTGTATAAGCACAACACTGTAGCATCCTGTTTCCTGAGCAACAATGTTTCTTATGGAGTAACGAGAGAGCAGTGGTTGTTGAATGTATTCCATGTGGCTTCTTTGCTAAAGCTGAAACACTTTGCTTCAATGTTAATAATGGAGGAACAATAACAGTGGGGTTATCACCAGATTGGGTTGATGTCTCTGATGAGTCCTTTTGTTTTTCTTCACCATCTAAAGTTTGAATGTTAATGTGTGTTTATATCAGCGATCTCTTGCTGCTGATCTCCAGTTCCTTTCTATGGAGCTACGTAAGAAACTGTCTAACATATTTGAAACGCTTGAGACTACAAAAAGAGGAATGCAGTGAAGCTCTGTATATTTTATATGCTTGGTCCTTCACTATTTGTGAGCCGTAGCTGTGCTCATCTTTAGAGATTCTTATTCTGTTCTGCAGCTGCGCTTTTGTTGATACGAATTTGATAGGTTTTCTTGTTAATTTATACGAAATTAAGTGTTTGATGTGTGATGTGTATCATCAGGATGGAGTGGATTTAGAGATGAATCTCAACAGAAGCAGCTCTAGAGCAGAAGATGATGACTTCGATGATATAGTATGCCTCCTTTATTACAATCTACAAACCCTTGTTCCTCTTATGTATATGATCTGTAACTATGCAATATATGCATTCAGTTATTTATTGAGCATCAGGTGAGCAAGATCAAAAAGAGCGAGCATAAAACTTGTCGTGACAGGGTACGATGGTTGATCGGATTGACTAACATACAGAACGTTGCTAGTACACTTGAAGATGGTCTCAAACAGCTACAAAAGATAAACCTAAAATTGTTTGTGACTAGAATATATAACCCTCTCTCTCTCTCTCTATCAACGTTTCATGACTAAATGTTAACCGCTTTATGAATCTCCACAGGCAGAACGAACACAGAGAAATGGAGGTATGCTCTGTCATTGTCATCCTCTACTTCACCATGCTAGTGCTCTTAATCCTCAATGAGTTTTTCTTGTTA
Source organism: Moricandia arvensis (assembly GCA_905132765.1). Taxonomy (NCBI): domain Eukaryota; kingdom Viridiplantae; phylum Streptophyta; class Magnoliopsida; order Brassicales; family Brassicaceae; genus Moricandia; species Moricandia arvensis. Next base: position 87,609 of record CAJHQP010001921.1, read on the forward strand.
CCCAAGAAACAAGGATGATCCCTCATTCTTTTATAATGATCTGAAGATTTGTGTCCGTTTACATATTTTTACAAGAGAGACTAATGAAGAAGGGATTGAGATAGGAGAAGAGATTGTGTCTGAATTAGTTGGTGACTTAGTTAATAGTCTTGTGTTATGTTTCTAACGACCTGGTGGTCTTGGAAAAAATAAGAAACGGCGTGTATGTGAAGACGTGAAGGCGTCTATGTGACAATTGGAACAAAAAATTTATGAGAAAATATGGGGTGTTGCGAGAATCGAACTCGGGACCTCTCGCACCCGAAGCGAGAATCATACCACTAGACCAAACACCCTAGACATATACAAATATCGTTAGACTAAAACTAAGATCTTTCCTGTCTTCCCTGGAAAGCCCCTTTGAAGCATAGAGATTATCATGTAGACCTGGACTGAATATGATCATGATCTGGGAATAGACCTGGACGAACAGATCCGAAAACAGCAAGAAGAAGAGGAAGAACTAAAACGGCAGCGGCGGGAGTAAAAGAATGAGAAGAATGCAAGTTTCCATATATAGATAGATGTCTTCTTGAGTTCCCTCCTTATCTTTGTTTCTTTATAAGGCTATCATAATTTTTGGATTCAGAAAGGGAAGGTGGTGGTGAAGGAGCCTGAGATGGATCCTGAGGCTGCAGAGATGATGGGATTTGGGGGCTTTGGATCTTCCAAAAAAGTCATGAGGATCATGTTGATCATTTTGTGTCTTTATATTGTGTAATGTATTTCATCTAAAGTTACACTATGTAAAATCTAACATAATGATATCGTTTCATTGTGCCTAAGAAGAAGAATGTGTGTCGAGCCTTTGGGAAAAGCGTTATGGTTTGCACGTCACATATTGTTTTCTTAGCTATGACAAAAGTGTTACGTGACCACAGTTTACTCTTTGTAAACTGAGATGAGTGGTTCGAGTATCAAATCTCTTAACCTAGTTCGTTGTATTATTGATTGATGTATACTTGGAAGTTAGAATTGAAAATATACACTTGACTTATTTTGCAAGCACAATAAATCAATGATGGACAAAAAACAATTCCAAAAGTTAGGGTTCTAGTTTGTATCAAATGCAGTTCTGAAGTTACACACTTTCTGCAATACAAGACAAGACCCCAAGGAGGTATTTGAAGAAAGAAAAAAAACAAGAATTATAGGGAAGATGTAGAAGAGAAAGAGAAGGCCAGATCTTCAGTGATGTACAGAATTACAACAACAAATCAGGAGGCAGTGAAAAAACTTTGCTGAAGCATTCATCACAATAACATATGTTATTGGGCTCAAAGTTACCTTCAGTTTCCATGTGAAACATCATGTATTTAACTTTTGCCTCATGTAAGGCTTGTGCATATGCTTGATTTTCTTGTAACTCCCCCATGTTTCTCGTTTGGCCCTCGTCATGAATCATCGGACTATGAAACTGTGGCCCACTAACATTCCTTGCCACGATCAACTCAGAGGACGGTTGGATAACTTGAGTGCCATGTAAGTGAATGTTTTGAACGAATGAGTTCATTTGTCTCTCATCATTAGGGCAGAACTGAGTTGTTGGTATGTTAAAGTTTACGTTTCCATCAGGCACCTGACCATATCCTATAAAAATAACGGGTTATATTAATACAGATACTAACATATGAAATGATTTACGTAAGGTTCAAAGTTAAGTACCTAGAGGATAGTGATGATTAAAGTCATTACCCTCGTCGAAGCTAAGTGTTTGCTGGTGGTGTCCGTAATGAGACAAGTGCATGGGAACATTGTTGTTGCTGTTGCTGTCGTCTCCAAAGCCAATATCGAAGTAAAGAGACTGTGGTAGAGTTGGGTAACTGACTTTGGCGAGTTTTGACCAGAAGCTATCTCCGGACACAAGCTTGTCCAAGGTCCTTTGCAAATCTCCAGGAAGAAAATGAAGTGTATGTCTCCTGTTATACATATAAACGTAAGGCTTTGAATCTCTTTCAATGAAAACTAAAAAAACCAACTAGAGAGTTGACCTAGTGACTAGACCCTATTAGATTATCTAATATGTGTCTAAAGAGTCATAGGTTCAAGTATTCCCGTTGGAAGGGTCCCATCTCCAAAGGAGAATGAATTTAAATGGTTTGGGCATCGACCTAAGGGATATATGGACATGGAACAGGAATTTCTAATCATTTAAACAAAAAAATAAAATAAAAAAGGGATCAAGAATAGAGAATGAGACCAAAGGTATTATCTCAACTCGAAAGGTTCGAGTGATCGCTGACAAAACTGATATTATATGTTGTAGGTTCGGATCCGGAACATTACGGGTTTCGACCCCGAAACTTCTAGTATTAAAAAAAAACAGATAGAGAATAAAACCTGTATTTAGAGGCAGACTGATCAAGGGTGAAATCTTGATCCATCTTCCATTGAGTGTGTTTTCCTGCCTGTGGATTAGTCTCCATGAAGAACGTTGGACGTTTTCCCAACTGAACAAAAAACATATCACAATCATTAATTAGACTCAAAATTTGCAATAAAATGTGAACATATGATAATTATGTATATAAGAATTATTGTATAATACCTCGACTTCTAGTGTTCCAGTTTGATCATGTGAATTCAAAGTCGCTCTAAAAGACAAGACATTAGACCATTGGATCTCGATCTTTCTCTTCAGCCTTTCCACTTGTGTTCCTGTTTCTATATCGTCTAGAATCTCCCATATAATTTTCCTCTTTGCAAAATAGAATTTCGCCTTAATATCATCCGGGTAGACCCGCATGTGAGTCCACTGACCAATTGTGATCTTGTGGATTTGAGAACTCACAGCCTTTGGTTTTTCATGATTTTTAGGAGTTTCAGCAGGTGTTGAGGTCTTTGGGTGCTCTGTGGTGTAATGAAAGTGATGAGTACTTACGTAGTCTTGTTTCAGTGTGGTTTCAATCAAGTTGATCAATTCCGGAGTTGCTGTAAAAAGCAAATTTAGAGGTGGAAATAGACCCTGAAAAAACAAATTAGAGAGTAAATCATAAATACATACATTGGACTTCATTGGAATGAACTGTGCAGTAGAATTAAAACTGTAGTTTTTTTAAAAAGTTGGGTGTAGATTTTTTTGATGCAAGATTTTGGTTGTATGTTTGAATTTTTTTAGTTTTTAATTTGTCAAATTTAAGTCAGAATATAAACACTCTGGAGATTTTTTTTTTTTTATAGCCAAAAAGAAGAAAAAGTATTTAGGAAGAAAATAATCAAAAAGTTCTAGAAAATCTTTATAAATTTTGATGATTGGAAGATATATATTTTTAGGAAGAATTTGGGATGTGAATAGAGCACTTGCCAATCAACCTCTAAACATAAAAATCTAACTACACATTCCAAAAAAAAATCTAATAATATAGAGTTTAAAGTTATTAAACGGGGGACATTGTTCTTCAAAGAAGAAATAGTTTTGTTAATGAATTTTTTAATGCATATAAATTATATCTAAACTCAATAACCTAGATTAGAGAACGATTTGTATAATAACTTGAAACCTAAATCCTAATTGTTCTCTAGATGAGTGAAAAGCTTTTTTTTTAACATCAATTAGTGAAAAGCCTAAACTATCTGAAAACGTTACCATAAAAAAAGAGATGAAACAGAACAAAAAACAGAGTAGAAGATATAACAGATAAAAAATAGGGTAACATAATGCATAGAAAGATAACAGAGCAAAGTATAGAGACCTCTTCAATTACTCTGCTAGGGTCATCTTGAGATTCTTCTTGCCATGCATCCATCGAATTTATAATAATCAACACCTCTCTCGTTTTGTTTTGGCTTTTGCCTTTTGTTGCTTTAGCTTTCCTTTGTCACACAAAGCTTATTCAGATATTGCCTAGCTTAGAGCATATATATAGCATGATTTTTATTTTTAACGATAATTATATTGAGATTTATAAATCATCTTTGTACTAAACATTCGATTAATCCGGGCCCGATTAAATCGGACGTGAATTTAAACTTCTCCTTATCTTTTATTACTTTGGTTGTCTAAAGAATCATGAATTAAATCATTTTTGAAATAACAAATTTATCTTAAAATTTTAATAAAATTATTTACCTAATATCACAGTTTAAAAAATTTAACCTATTCGTTCAAAATTGTTAAAGACATATAAAATATGTACCCTAATCTGTTATTTGTCTAACCTGTTTAGTGTTTACAAATCATCAAACTCACTTCAAAATCTTAAAACGAGAATAATGATGATTAATTGATGACTAAGATTAACAAGGCTGCAACCAATAACCATAAGCCGTCACCACGCGTGCATCACTTAGATTTCCAACTTTTATAACAATTTTGTGTATATTTTGTCTTTTACACGAAAAGAGGATCATCCAATCATTATATATTTGATTAAATGTGAATTGTATAATCATTATAAAATCTAAAATCACCTTTATAAAATATTTTCTTAGCACGTCAGAGAATCTGAAATGATACGACGTAATAAGTTCATTAGGTTCAGATATACACCAGACTTGGTGTCTCAAAGAGAGCTAAAAAATTTGGAGGAAGAGAGCTACAACTTTGGAGGAAGAGAGCTAAAACTTTGGAGGTGCACCGATTGGAATATAACAGCTCATATATTAAGTCTAGTTTCTTGTTTAAATATTTTGGCCCATATAGGATTATAATCTAACATGTACATTATGTTTCTATTTTCTACTAAACTATATGATCACTAGACAGTCTAGACTGGATATGTATGCATACATATGTTTGATGAGTTATCCACTCATGACTTGAAAATGAAAACGAAAGACTCCACCATCAGCGTCAGACTGTCACATCTTTTGGTTTATTAGGCATTTGCGCATTTTACAATTCACACACTTCGATTGGTTGGTATAAGTTTACAATAGAGACACACACTTATTTTTATATACTATAACACTCGAATTCACACGTGATCTTATTATATGTCAATGATCATATACATATAGATCATATTATGAAAATCTATGTGTTGATGACGCAAGCATGGAGCATGTGTGTGCATGAAATCTTTGTAGGGCACGGTCTATATTGCCTTTTTGTGGCTTTCCATTTATGGAACATTAAATAATTGTGACTCTTTCATATTGTAGGTTTATCTTTTGGTCTTTATTACATTCATTATTATGATTCATGCATCTCCAGATTCTCTCTATCGTTACCACAAGATATATATATATATATATATCCTTCTTCTTCGGCTCAAAAATGGTTTGATGACTCATTTTCTCATCTAAATCTCCTTTAGTTCAATATTAATGTATACTATATATCCATGAACATGATGATAAAACATGGTGATCTCCATAAGCAATGTGAATAACTACAGAAAATTATGAGTAAACATTCTTGAAAAACCTTTTACTAATCATTATAAAGTATTATACAAGTCCAAATTTCAAGATTTCAGTAAGTTTGGAATATCTTAACTTATATAGGGATTTCAAAACATTGTCTAATCAATCTTTCGTTTTGTATTTTTTTTTATAAATTCTTTGTTACTTAGCTAAAATATCTACAAAGTCGATCTTAACATTCAATAAGATTTGCAACTACAAAAAGAAGACGAATATTTTAGGATCGCTTGATCGAACCTAAGATAGTGTGGGGCTGTCATCTCATGTTCAGATTTTGTGTGTATGGATGGATTTTGATATAAAGTAGTAGAAATAAGAAAATCTTGAGAAAAGACCCTTTTCAATATGCTCCAAAGTTTGCTTTTCTCCATTTAATGTCATATCTCAATGATTATCACAAAACGAATGAACAGCTGCATCTCTCACATTAAAGAGTACAAACAACTTGAAAAAATATCTCATATGAAGAAAGAAGAAAATAAAATCAGCAAAAGACATCAGAAATGGTTGGAGAGTGAGGACCAATGATTACGAGTGAGACCCAATGCCACAATGACCGGAGAATGTGAGTTGAAAAAAAATGTCTTGGCAAAAGAGTAGAAATCTTGGATGAGTCAATAGTTATATTGAGAAAATAATGGTGTACAAATTGTTGTAGTTTTCTATGAATCCTTAACCTATGTTTGATTTTTTTTCTAGCATCTCTAGACAATGTCACATTGCACCATCTTTTCAGGCATGACAACATCATATGTTTGACAATGCACCTTAATCATGTAAACTTCAGAAAGTCATCCAACAGAGAACCGGAAGATGCGGCCAATAACACTTGCGCAATAGAACGTGTAACTCGTTTTTCCTACTTCTGGAGGGCTTGAGAGAGAAATATTGATCTTCTGTGTTTGGCACTTTTTATAAGATTTCAGTTTCTCAACTTACAAATATTTTTAGAAAGGCAAAGACATGACCTTGGGAAGTGCCTCTACGACTGCCCGCATAAACAAACTTTAGTATTCTTTCCTTTTACATCAGATCATCCCTAATGTTTCTTGTTAATTTTTTTTTACCACAAGACATCACAAATTAATATTATATTATTTATAAACGAGACTTCTCCGCCAATGCATCAATTACACATAGAGTTAAAACTACATAGGCCATCCAAATAAGGTATTTTATCGGTTTTCTTAGAACAACATAAGCATTCGATTTGGGAATAATAAACAAAAAGGGAACAACTAAGATTAGCGCAAGAAGATTGACGTACTACTAATCATTTCATCATATTGAAGGTAAAATATAGAGAAAATCGATTTTATAACAAAAAAAACGATAATTCATAAATAACCATATCAATCTTTAGGCTATGAAATATTAGAATTTTCTTATGTTTATCACATTATTAACACCATTATTCATTTTTATTTTTATTAAAGAAACATTTTTACAAATACCTCATTCACTAAAAAGTAAAGTACTTTTAGATTAATTATAATCTTAAACTCAACATGTCAAAATTTTACCTCACTCTTCAACTCTACACCCTAAATCTTAAATTAATTAACTTTAAAGTTATAAATGCTTTTTTCTTCTTTATTAATGAGAGTAAAAGTGATTAGAGTAAACATGAATGATATTAGGAATGTGGTATTTTAGATAATTTCTCATGATATATTACATATAATATTAGGGAAATTGTCAAAAATATCATTTTCCTACTACCACTTTTTCTTGTTTATCTTAATCACTTTTACCCTTATTTGTAAGAGAAAAAAATACACTTATAACCCTAGGATTAATTAATCTAAGATTTAGGACTTAGAGTTGAAGGGTGGGGTAAAGTTTAAGAATGTAAAATTAAAGATTCTAATTAATTTAAAAGTTTTTTACCTCTTAAAAATGGTATTTTTATTTTATTTTATTGTGTTCTATTATATTTAAGAAATATAACTTTTCCATTTCGTTTGACTTGTTATATTTTGTAGCCATATTCTCCAGCGCAAACTTTAACATATTTGTTAAAAAAACATAGCTTGACACCGTAAGCTATATATATGCCAAGAATGAAATAATTTAAAAATAGTTTATTTATTTCAAAGTAATAGATTTTTAAAGATTTTGTGCACTAATTAAAAATTACAAACTTTTATTCAATATTTTTGTTTATCTAAGACAATAATAATTACACCAAATTTAATCAATAAAAAATATATTGTAGATATAAATGGTCACAAACATAAAATTATATTTACCTTTTACAAAAAAGTTGAAAATATCAGTTAAAATAAAATATTTTTTTTTGGTGTAAAAATAAAATAAAATAAAAAAATAAAAAAATAAAAAAAATATTTTTTTAACATCACTTAACGTGAAACAGAGGAAATATATATGTGTGCCTGAAGGCATGTGCATGCAGACCCTATGGTCCGATTCTTTTGTTCAGAGTGCGTCGCATGTGAGACCAAGTTTAGTTTCTTCTCGAACAAATTTTATCCTCTTTTACGAGAAAATAATATTCATATTAAACTGGTAATAAGTTTTTTTTTTTGCTAAACTTAAAATGGTAATAAGTTAAAAAAAGATTTCGTGTGTCCTACATCTTAAACAAATTGAGTGCATTTATCATACTTTGTCCTTGCATACGTATCCGGATTACATTCTTTTTGTTGAAGAAAGGAAGCCCAATCGATCGATGGGTTTCTGCCACAAAACCCCATCGATCGATGGGAACTCTGCGGATGAAATGTGCTAAAGTAATCGATCGATTGTACAATACAATCGATCGATGGAACTAAAACTCTATCATATTACCTTGCATCGATCGATGCAGTTTTAGGGCAAAACTGCATCGATCGATTGGATCCCTGCGACCACCAACTACACCAACCTCACCTACTTCACCTACTTCACCAACTGCACCAACTCACCTTTCATTATCATGTCTGGAGCTTTTGAAAGACTTTACTGACATTTAAATAGAGGGGTTGTAACACATACCAAAGTAAGAAATATGAAATGAAAAACATGTTCTTCCCATTCTCATTCTCTCTCAAAATCACAAACTCCTTCTATGTTTGATCATCTGTCTAACTAGTATATTCTTCTTTGTATTACTTCCGCAATTAAGCTATTCTAACATGGTATCAGAGCCTTAAGCTTCTACTTCATTCCGCAAAACCTTCTCTACCTTTCTCTTTTATTCAGCAAAACTTTTATGTTATTCTCATTCCGCAAATCATAAAAATGGAGAAGGAAAACATAATTTCCGTGACCCTTGAGGGTCCTAATTATCTCTCATGGTCAAGAGTGGCCAGAATCACCTTGGGATGTCATGGACTTTGGGACAGCCATATCATGAAGGCTGGAACTTCAAAGAGGATGGCTGAAGAAGATAGATACGTGAACAACCACAACCAATGGGTTCAAGAAGACCAACAAGCTCTGGCTCTCATCTGTAACTCCTTGTCAAAACCAATCCTGAAGATCAATTCTCACATCAAAACCGCCAAGAGACTATGGGAGAGTCTTCAAATCGCTTATGGGTGTTTATGGGAGAGTCTCCAAACCATCTATGAGAACGACCGGTTCCTCAGCTTTCTCCTACACCTAGACTCATCATTCAACACACTGATAAAGAATTTCTTTACTGGAAGAAAGATTTCATGCCTAGATGATGGTGATCCTCTCAAAGGCCAGCCGGATAAATGTAAACCCAAGGAGCAGCAAGCAATTCAAGGGAGAACCATGTATTCTGCTCACATGGGTGATTCAACTGAAGACATGTGGAGAAATCAAGTTGGTACGACCTCATCTGATGGTTTTGTGACCACTCTCATGGCTTCCAAGAAGGCTGGTACACATTCTCTTGACTCTAAACCTATCATAATAGATTCAGGAGCAAGCCATCACATGATTTGTGATAGGAACTTGATTAGTAATATCCAGCCTGCCGTAGGGAATGTAGTCATAGCAAATGGTGATAAGGTGAAGATAGAAGGGATAGGGAATCTTAAAGTGTTTGATAAGGACTCTACTGCCTTGTATATGCCTGGATTTTCATCTAACTTGTTATCAGTAAGAAGGGCTACGATTGATTTGGGCTGCCAAGTTGTGTTCAGACCAGATGAAGTTGAGTTTCAAGACCTGAAGACAGGAAAGGTCATTGGAAAAGGGCACAACCATCAGCAGATGTATCATCTTGAGAGGAATATGGTGCCAGAATCATCTATGCCTCACTGCCTGGCTAGCACCGTTAATGGCGCTGAGAACACAATATGGCATGCCAGATTGGGACATCCCCATACAAGAGCTCTAAACCTGATATTCCCTGGAGTGGTGTCTAAGAATGAAGAGTGTGAAGCCTGCATATTGGGGAAGCATTGTAGGACAGTCTTTCCACGGTCTGGCACCACCTATGAGAATTGCTTTGACTTGGTTCACTCTGATGTATGGACGGCTCCATGTGTATCAAGGGAGAATCACAAATACTTTGTCACCTTCATTGATGAAAAATCCAAATACACTTGGTTGACACTGATTCAGTCCAAGGATAGGGTGTTAGACGCCTTCAAGAGTTTCCAAGCTCATGTCTCCAACCACTTCAATGCCAAGCTGAAGATCCTCAGATCAGACAATGGTGGAGAATACACAAGTCATGCATTCAAACAGTACCTGGCTCAACATGGAATCATTCATCAAACAAGCTGTCCATATACTCCTCAACAAAACGGAGTTGCTGAAAGGAAGAACAGACACCTGATGGAGGTAGCCAGATCAATGATGTTCCACACCAATGTTCCAAAGAGATTCTGGAGTGATGCGGTAGTGACTGCTACTTATCTGATCAATAGGACTCCAACTCAAGTCCTCAAAGATCTATCACCGTTTGAAGTCCTTAACCAGACTAAGCCGGCTTTGGACCACTTACGGGTGTTTGGATGTCTCTGCTTTGTGCTGATACCAGGGGAGCAGAGAAACAAACTGGATGCCAGGAGCACAAAAGCGATGTTCATTGGCTACTCTCCAACACAAAAAGGGTATAAGTGCTATGATCCAGTAGCCAGAAAAGTTTTAATATCAAGGGATGTGAAGTTTGTGGAAACAAAGGGATATTATGAGGTGAAGAATTGGGATGATCTGAGGGACTTACCGCAATCAGAAAGAGCCACAAACCTCAGAATCATTTTGGAGAACTTCGGCATTGGCATGTCTCCAGCAACTCAAGAAACAAGAAGGAATATCCCTGAAGCTACTGCACCTGTTCCAGAAGCTGTAGTTGAAGAAGATGTGATTAATGGAAATGAAAAAAATGCCCATCCTGACCCTGAAAGGGGGAATCAACAAAAAGCTC